>JAPZEB010000010.1:10565052-10577314 GCA_029783705.1 Chaetodon striatus
AGGATCCCTACAGAGATAGGCCTTTTGTGAAATAGCAAGATCCTTTTTGTTTAACCAGAAACAGTCCTGAAATCTCTTATCGCCAAACCCACCAGACTCCATTTAAATAAACAGTAATTTTAACATAAATAGAACCAGCATAGTTTCACATCTACCTGAGAGAATTAAGGGTGTATTTCAACCAAACCAGAGTTGGTGATTGTTGGAACAGTGGAGAGACAAACCAAGACCGCTTTTGTCAGTTTTATTTGTTGCTGTCAACTTTGAATGAAGTGTGTTTTATGATGATAAAATTACTGTTTATTTAAATGGAGTCTGGTGGGTTTGGCAAGAGTGATTTGAGGGCTGTTTCTGGTTAAACAAAAAGGATCTCACTCTTGAACAAAAAGGTCTATCTCTGAGGGGATCCTTTCCATAACGTTGTCATACATTTAGAACAATAATCTGAGCTTGTCAGTGGCAAAACAAACACTTTAAGGGGGCGTAAATTGATGGTGTACATTACATTGCATGTTTTTTTGGTGGCTGGCTGCAGCCCTCTCGCTCCATACCGGACCAATTTCAAAAACTGTTGTTCCCATTAGTCACGTAAACACAAAAACATGGGAAAATGGGGTCCAGGTTGAAAAATACCAAAGTTTATCTGTAATGCTGTGGATTAAAAATGGTCATCTCATGTCAAAAAACAAAACAAAATTCCTTTTTGCTGAAGCGATGAAAAATAATTCAGAAAACATTATTTTCTTCCTTCAAAAGAAGACGACTTCAAAAGAACCAGCAGTGAGTGTTAACTCTGTCTGTAATTGCACCCCATAGTGTCTGCAGTCTGTACAGCTGGATGAAATGTAGCATCAAAAGCAATCTAGCCACAAAAGACAAGTGATTATATGTCTGGAAAACAAAACACAAGCTGTGATGTGTGTACAGGAAAACACAGCCCGGCAGAGCCATAAATCTACAGCTGTGAAAACTCAGAAAGAATATTTGGCATTTATAAAATTGTCTCATTGTTCCCCTATCTTAATAACAAACATTTTACAGCTACTGCCAATGCCTTTTATAGTCTCCCCGCAGATTCGCGGTGCTGTCAGCCTCTCATGCGCACAGTTATCTGCGTCACCCTGTATCAATGGGGTATCAATGAGCCATGAATGAGCCATGAATGAGCCATAATCAAGGATGAACTGATTTATATCTGGACTGGGAAAGCAGCCAGAGACATTGAAAACCTTCTTCAGCCTGTGATGGGTGAATAAAGACAAACATGATCTGAGTGAAATTTATAGCTCAGAGGTTTAAGCTGCTGCCTGCTTCCTAAATTAAACTGAGGATTTACAGTCAGGGAGAAAATTAGCTGTGGCAAAAGATCAGCCTAAATGTATGGAGGATGAAAAGTATCAATAAATAAAAAAAGTTTACATAAACACAGGAATAAATAAATAAATCGATGCTCAAATAAATATGGAAACAATGTAATAAATAAATCCGAAATAAAGAAATACATGCAGATGTTATTGTGTATCATTAACATACCCAGAAATACAAAAATAGTTTGGTAGTTGTACAAAACACAGAAATAAATTAAAATATATTAATGTTTCTATGTCCTGTTTAATAATCAATGTTTATTGATTTATGTATTGAATTTATTTGCAAAAATTTATTTATTTCCAAATTCAATGTAACATTTATTCATTTATTTATTTTTTTAATTTCTGCATTTATTTCTGTATCCATTTCAGAAATTTATTTATTTATCTTTATTTTATATTTATTTATTTATTTTTCCTTAGTTATCCATTTAAATATTTTCTTATTTAATCTATTTTTATTTAAATTTTCTTTTGTTTATGTATTTCCATATTTCCTTATTTATTTATTTCCATATCTATTTATGCTTTTATTTTTTATTCCGTTATACATTTATTTCTGCATTTATTTATATATTTTTTATTCCTGTATTTATTTATTTATTTTCTCCTGCATTTATTTATACATTTATTATTTTTATTTTCATATTTACTTATAAATATATCTATTTATTCATACATGTATTTATTTATTTTCATATTTATTTATAAATTTATTTATTCATTTCTGTATATATTAATACATTTATTTATTTATGTACTTATTTTTTCCTGTATTTATTTACACATTTATTTATTTATTTATTGATATTTATGTCACTTTTCATCCTCCATAAAATGGATGCCAGTTAGCAGCAGGCAGTAGAAAAAGCATTTCTACCCAGCGACTACTGATAAAAGAAAAGACACAGAGGAGCAATGGAGTGCCGATTGGCTCTTACCTCTCGGCTACCTGTCCTCTTTAGCCAATGGAGTGACTCAAGAGTCCGCGATCAGCCCTCCCCCTGCCACATTAGTGGCTACTCATGTAATTTATTCCTTTTTCTCTGGTCCACAGTGTCTGTTATTAACATTTTCAGTCCAAGATAAGTTAGGATTTAGCTGAAAAGTTTAGTCTATGATTATCTTACGCAAGCAAAGTCAAGTGTGAGGAGATTATTGTGGGTTTATGAAAAACATCCTAACACGTTGAACAGTAAAATCCATCGGCGCACAGTAAAAAAAAAAAAAATTCAATTGTATCCATCAAAGACAAAATTTCCAAGAAAAAGAGGGCTTTAAATGTCTTTTGAAGGAATACACGTCCTGCATCTTCAAAAAGTTCAAAACAAATCTGGCAAATTTTCTGGCAGGAAGTGTCTTCAAGGTGAGCCACTGTAGTCCGGTCTTCTAGCGTTCCCTCAATAAAAACATTTAATCATAAAATCAGTTTCATCGCCACGAGGTCCAGGTGGTCAGGAAGTCCCTTAATCAGCTGTCAGCCACAGCATCATCATCATCATCGTCTGAAAACAAAATGTCTTCCAGCTCTGCATCTTCAAAGCCATGAAACGTGGAGGCCTCGCTGTCTGACTCGGTGCCGAACAATTCCTCTAGAGCACTCATCTTCCTCCCATCCTTCTTCACTCTTCCTCTTCCAGCTACCATGAAAACATCAGCGTCAGAGCAACACAGACAAGGCCACACACTCTCTCGCAGCTGTTCTAACAAAGTCTACCGTAGCAAGAAAACATCTCACTCGTTGAAATGAATGCTCTCTTACTGCATGAGACGCTTGAGCTGACTCGAGAAATGTTTTGCTGAGATATCCAGCAGAGGCGGCTTTGGCCAGTGTGGAGGGAAAAAAAAGGGAGAAAAGGAAACAAAAAAATGCAGCCAAATGTGCCATAAGGTAATGCGTGAAAACTGAGCAACAAAAGAGAGAATGCATGTCGTCTAAAGGCAGAAGTCCTTACTGATGGGCGAGGCTGACATGGAGAAGCATGCAGGATGGAAGCAAGCAGCGGAGCCTAGGGATCAATATTATTTTTAGGAGTTCCAGCAGTTGGCTCTCACTTCTGATGATCTACAAGGCTCATTGACAACCCATTGAAACGACACTGTGACAACATGGAGGCTCAACTCACTGCACGCCATAAATGTATTATCACATCTACATCATCAGGTAAAGACACAGGTTGGTTTGAACAATGGTGACCTGGATTAACTGGACTATAATGAACTGTGTGAACGTTAATGTAAACAGAATAATAGTATAGTTTATTGATGTGGCTTCCATAAGATTTTTTAACTATGTAGTTATTCATCTAAATAGTTTTAAACTGCACCACATTGGGGAAGCACCGTTTTAGTCCATGTAACAAAGATACACATCGCAAGAAAGCGAGAAATAGACATGAACAAGATTGTGGATAAAAAAGGAAGTAAAGGGAAACAAAAATGAGATGTGTAGTAGACACAAATTAAAACATGACACTAATTTCTAAAAATCTCAATTATTTCCCAAAGGAAGCGCTTGAGATTTTGGGAAATACGCTTATTTGTTTTACTCCTGAGAGTGAGACAAGAGGATTGATACAACTCTTTTGTTTGTGAAGCTTCGGTCAGGAGATGATTAGCCTAGCTTAGCATTAAGAATGGAAGCAGGGAGTAACAGTTAGCCTGGCTCTGTCCAAAGATAACAACAAGCAGCACCTTTAAATCTCACTGTTAAACATACCATATCTAGTTTGTTTAATGCGTACAAAAATCTCCAGGGAGTAACTGCAGCTGGCCAAGAAAAAGTCACATGACTTCCTGTAAAACAACCACTTTTACATTTCAGTTTTTGTACAGACTAAACAAACATGATTAGGGATGTCAACGATTAACTGTTAATCGTCTAACTGCAGAGAATATTTTTGACGAGTTACACATGTTGGTCTATTGGTTAATTTTGCAACTCTTCAGTTTACTGTACTGCACACCACCCACATCTGGTAGAAGACAGGTAGCCATGTTACGATGTGGAAACATAGTGCCTACTGCCCACCCTCCAGTCACTGTTTGGCTAGCCACTTATTCACTGGGGCTAACTGGGGGGACAGCAGAGGTGGCCACTGTGTTTTCACAGCAATATCGTCCCGCCACCAGGACGGCGTTACCAGCAGTTATCGTGCATGAGAGGCGCCGCTAGCTAGCTTTCACTTGGCCTGCTGCTGCTGCGCAGCGCATAGCTGCCAATGCTAATGTTAGCTAACCAGAGGAGACCAGCAGGCGGACAGTGGGCACTGTGTTTCATGTTAACGCATCTAGGTGGTTGTCCGTCAGCAAAGTCAACAGGAAATAAAATAAGTGTGGGAGGACACCAGAGGGTGGCTACTGTATTTCCATATCAGCGTCCTGCCATCATGGGTTGGAACAGCGTTACCATTGATTACCATTGCGTAGTGCAGAGCAGCTAGCTAACCAGTGGATACCACAGGGTGGGCAGTGGGCACTATGCTTCTGCATCTTAAGGTGGCAAGCCATTTGTCTGTCAGCAAAGCCAGAAAACAAAATAAAAGGCAACACAATTACATCACAAAACAAAAAATTTTAAGCCTTTAAAATGTGCTGCTTAAGTTTGTTCATTAAGTCAATTGAGCGCCCACATAGAAGAAAGGGCCTCTTGTATTTATGTAATTTTGCGTTTTTTTTGTTGTTTTTTTTTTTTTTTTTTAGAAATAAACCAGTTAATTACTGATTAATGCGTGTTGGGCTAGCGAAAGCAAAATTAACAAAAACTAACATTTATAAATAAGATATAACGTACTATTTAGTGAGTTACTGAAGTGTTGTTAGGCAGACTTTGTTACGGGCTAGCTGCTTCCCTGTTTGTAGTCTTTATGCTAAGCTAAGCTAAGCTAAGCTAAGCATCTCCTGTTCCTAGCTTCTGGCAGGAAAGCGAATGAGCGTATTTCCCAAAACGTCACACTATTTCTCTTGTTAAGAGTGGTAATATTAAGAGGAGTTTTCTTGCTGTCCTATTGAAATCACTCATATCACTGATCTGATTAGCAGGAAAACTGCTTGTGTTCTTTATCTCAAGCTGACGTCAACAAAGAACCTGAAGCTTTGATGGAGACCCACTGTGTTGTGGAGATCGGGGACTCACCGGATCGTCCACAGTCAGAGCAGGACACCAGCTCCTCGGCCTGGCCCGTCTTCCTGTTGGAGTCCTGGTCTCCCAGGCAGAAGTCACAGTAGTCGTTGGGGATGATGGTGCCATCCGCGGCCTTCTGAGCTGTCGGCAGGAACAGACACATGTAAGATGAAGGACACAAGAGCCGCCGTTCATTTTCCGACAGCTTGAGGCCATCTGGGTTATCACAAACTGTGATTTGGGAAATTGTGCGAGTGTGTGACTGTATGCATTGGAGGGGTTTCTGTCCCGAGCTAGCACTTACTGAAACTTTTAGTTGTTCTGTGTAATTAAATTCTAGGCAGCAGCTTACGTTTGTGGTTGTCTGAGCTGTGCGGAGGAGACGGAGCCATCTCTGTTTCCTTCTCCTCCTCGCCCTCCTCCTCTGCCAGGTGAGTGTGGGTGTAGTGGTAGCTCAGGCCAGGCCGGTTCTTGTAGCGCTTTCCACAGACTACAGATAAAACATCACAGGTCTGTAAACAACTCGTAAAAACTTTGTGCAACACGCTGTAGAGCAGTGGACGAAGAGTCTGCTCAAAATAATCTGTCATCACTGCCTTAGTTGGGTTGTAACAGATTTTATGAAGGGTGTCTGAGACAATTCGCAGGGACTTCAAATTGCTGTCAGTATTCATGTTTGATGGTTGGCAGCCTTTTCACGTGAATCAAAAAATAAAACGTCACCTTTAGACTACGATTAAATCGCAAAAACTTTAGTGGATAAATAGGTTAACTTTTTGACCATAACAACTTTAACACCAAGTGCATTTTGGGATGTAACCATTAGTTTTAAACAGTGTTATTGAGAGGATATATTATTTTGATGAGACAGAAAGAAAGAAGTTTTTTCTGCTACATATTTAATGCTAAGAAAACGTTTTTATAGATTCAATAACTTTAAATATGGCTAATTTAAAGGGTATCTTTGGTATTTTTTAACCTGGACCCTATTTTCCCATGTTTTTGTGTCTAAGTGACTAATGGGAACAACAATTTTTTAAAATTGGTCCAGTATTGAGCGAGAGCACTGCAGCTGGCGGTCATGATACGATGTGGGCATATGTGATTCTTCAGTTTACGTCCTCTAAAAGTGCTTGTTTTTGCCCCTGACAGGCTCTGGTTATTATTTTAAGTGTTGGACATCACTACGGAAAGGATCCCTACAGAGATAGACCTTTTGCTGAAGAGTAAGATCCTTTTTATTTAACCAGAAAACCGATAATTGTTGTTGCCAAACCCACCAGGCTCCATTCAAATAAATTGTCATTTTAGCATGTATAGAGCCAACACATTTTTACACCAAATTGGGTGCATTAAGGGTTTACTTCAACCAAAACCAAGGGCTGGTGATTGTTGGAACAGTAGAAAGACAAACCACGATGGTTTTAGTGAGTTTTATTTTGTCTGCGTTGACTTTAAATGAAGTGTCTTTTCCGATCATAAAATTTATGTGTATCTGAATGGAGTCTGGTGGGTTGGGTGATAGCGATTACAAGGCTGTTACTGGTTAATTAAAATGTTGTTCTTGTGCCCTCAAATTCATTGTTTTTAATGCAGACATGAAGCAGGGGTTCTCAAATGCCCGTCATCGCTGGACAACGCCGGACAACGCCAGAAGGGTGCGCACTCATTCCTGAGGGCCTGTTAATGTCAGGGTGCGACTGCTGTGCCCTGAGATAAACAGGGTTCAACTTTTGGAACGCAGCAGCGTGCACCACATACCATGACGAAGACTAACCAGTCACAGCTGATAGACATCTTCCGTAAATATCAGCCTGTGATAAATATGGAGAAGAAGTTGATCATGTTAGTGCAGGGCTACCCAGAGCTTTACATCTGTCCCACAGACGATAGGCATACACACTTATAAACAGCTCCTGGAAGAAGATCAGCTCTGTACTCAGGATTTCAGGTAAACAGGCTATGATACAATGCTTGATAAGGTGTCTTGGCAACCTCAGACACAACCTGCCGCTGATCTCTTGAAAGCTGGCACAGAAAAGGCACAAAAGCAGCACCCAGCTCCTGACCTTGCGTTTTCCAGACGGTCAAAGATGCGTCATGTGTACGGCCCCTTATAATAACAATCTGAGCCTGTCAGTGGCAAAACAAGCCTTTTAGTGGACGTACACTGACGGTGCTCAAAAGCCCTGAGTGGTTACATTGCAGCCTGTGTCGCTGCTGCCGGCTGCAGCCTTTTTGCTTTATACTGGCCCAGTTTCGAAAACTGTTGCTCCCATTAGTCACTAGCAAAAAATAAGGTCAGGTTAACCTTTAAGTGAACTTTAAGGTGAAACAACAGGCAGGACAGACAGCTGAGATGAAAAATACAGACTTACTGAGTATTTATGAAGGTAGTGAAACAACTGATAAATGTGGAGACAAGACACAAAAGCTACACCTTAAAAGGTACACCTTTACAGTTTCTAAATACAGATAATTAGGAGAAGACAAGCGTCACAGACACCTTTTGATTCTGATTTTGCTGTTCTGTGAAGCCCTGGAGGGCACAAATCTGATATATAAAAACAGGATTGGTTTGATTTTATGTGCTAATAATATGAAAACTAGGATCTATAGTCTAATACTGTCTTAGCTCTTGGAGTTGTAGCCATCATAGAAGCTTCTTATTATACTGTATATTTCTGCTGCTTTCCTTTCTACACCCTAATTCAGCTGTTACTTCAGTTCAGACTTTACAAATTTGCATATTTTACCACAAAGCTGCAAGGCTTCGCCAGTCCAATCCCACAATTTAAAACATATCCATATAAAAGATGTTAAGAGATTCCACCCAGTGCAAACACTTCTACAATGGCTACATCTGCGGATCACATCACAGCTAGTGCGGCTTTAAGAAGCATGCGTCCCTCAGTGTGACATTAGTGGAGCTGCGGCTGCTTAAGCATCATTTGGTGCATGCCTTGCAATGAGCAAGCATTAAGGCACACGGCGTAGCGTTAGTGTCATGCAGTGCTTGCACTGAATTCAGGAACCTGGACTAGCATACAGCATTTCAAGCGTTAGATATCTCCAAGGGATTAGCAATCAGTCAGCCATTCCCACAGCAGATGCCCATGAGCAAAATAAAAAGGCGAGTCATAAAGACAGTTCACAGCAGCCCCTAGAAAAAGAAAGATGGCGACAGGTTCAGATACCTTCTTCAGCCTTTTTTGAGTTATGCTTTTGTTTGTATCTATCTGGAACAGAGAAGACACAAAAGCAAACGATAAAGGAAAGACAGCACAAGACACAAAATGAGGATGAGATTCATTTGTTTGAGGCTCAGTCAGCGAGGCTATCCCTGTCCACATCCGCATCCATTCCTGTCCAAGTACGCAAGTGGCATGCTAGTCAGGTCTGGATTAACAACAAACTCTTTCTTCATGCTGCAGAGGACAGCTCTTAGAGCAGAAGGAGAGGGGGGGGACTATCACTGTAAGATGAGAGAGAATGACTCTTCTGCTGGATTTGTTTCTGTTTTCTGAACATATAAGCTAAGAATTTGGAACAAGCATATAGAGTACAGTTTCCTGACATATTCGATATTGTAATAGCCAGATCTGATGAGAAGAGACTGTTTTCACTTCCTTGAGCTTTAGGAAACACTGTGACTCTGAATTTAGGTAAACATGTAAAACAAACACTTCAGGCGCTGATCACATGATGTACAAAGAATGAAGCTTTCTTTTCCCTTACTGTCACAGACGTATGGTTTGTCCTGGTCGTCGATGTTAACAGGCTCTGTCCTCCTGCGACTGGATCCTCTGTTCTGAAAGGACAATAAGGACAACGAAGTTGGACAATAATGTTGGAGTAACTGTCGACATTGACACTGGGTTGCTTGTCTACTAAGAGACTAATTCTTCTAAACCTGAGGGAGCGTAAAGCAGCCTGTTTCACATGGGACTCTCGGGCAGCCTGCCTGTTAAAAGACTTCGATAAGGTGCTGGAAGACCACTGGGACGCTGCCTGTAATGTACATTTAAATCAGTAGCCTCCAGTTTAAAAGGCTTGTATATAATGGAGGTATGAAATCCAATGTATGTAACATATGCTACATGAATGTCACCCTTGTTTGCTTTGTTGTGTTTTGTTTTGTTTCTTCTTATTTCCTATTCTTGTGCTTTGTGAAAAAAAAAAGTTGTTTTTTAAACATCTTCATATTTCTTTTAAATTCTTATTATTGAACATATTTCCAAAACAAGGTTTATTATGGTAATTTGCTAGAAAACAAAGACCTTAAAGGTTTCATTATATGCCCATTTTCAGCATCACACTTGTATTTTGAGTGCCTACTAGAACATGCTGACACATTTTAATGTTCTACAAACACTTTAATTTCCTCATACTGTCTCTCTGCATATACATGTATTCACTCTCTGTCTGAAACGGTCTGTTTTAGCGCCTGTCTCTTTAAGCCTCGACCGCTCCACTCTGCTCTGACTGGTCAGTGTTTCCAGGTCTTCCATGTCTGCACTCTTGGCATCTGCGCAGTCATTGCAGCCAGGGGAATGACTGTAATGACACTGTAGTGACACTTTTAGCTTTATACAGTATAGCTGTGACATCATAACTTCATGGAAGTCCTGACAGCTTTTTTAAAGGCACAGTTTCTGATCATTTTTTTAGATTTTGTGTATTTCTCTGTGGATTGAGCTTTTGGATACTTTCACACTATCTATAAAGCATCTATACCTACTTTAAAATTAAAGTAAATTAAAATTAAAAATCTGACTTTTTACAATATGGGACCTTTAAGACGTTGGCTCAAGTCTAACATGATCGTAGAAACCCCTTTAAAATGGTTAAAAGATTATGTAGAAATAAAATTGCTATTTCATTTAATAGCTTTGATGAAACTGTGTTACTTTTCTCTTTACACCACACACACAAATATGTGTGTGCCTGTGTATGTGCTCTCCATCTGTGACACTCACTTTGCCTCTGTTTCTGTTCTTTCTCTTTGGAGTATCCAGGTCAAAGTCTTCGTCATCATGGAGACCGTCCCCATTTTCCTCTGCCTCCAGAACTCTCTATAGAGCACAAACACACACACACATACAGACAGCAGGAGTGTTAGGTGAAGGTAAGAAAAACTGTATGAAGTTAAGGAGTAAAACAAGGAGATATGGGTTATTATTTTGACAATAGACATACCACTGTACTGTATATAATGCACACATAATAAAATACCTGTATTTCCAGCAACGTCTCCTCTTCCTTACAGATGCTGTTTTTCTTCTCCAGCAGGTTGTCCCCCCTCAGGAGGGCCTCCAAGGCTGTGGCCTCCCCCGGGGGGCCCTCGCGCTTAGGGGCTAGCTCGGCCTCTGAAGAGGTACAGAGAGGGAAGAAAGCATTGTAGATGGCAGGAGTGTGTGTCTTAACAATTGTCCTTACTAGTGCCTATTCATTTTTAAAACTCTTTTTACAGTTAATTATCCTCCATACATTTTCATCCGCTTATCCGGGGCCGGGTCACGGGGGCAGCAGGCCAAGCAAAGCGCCCCAGACATCCCTCTCCCTAGCAACGCTTTCCAGCTCCTCCTGGGGGACCCCAAGACATTCTCAGGCCAGATGAGACATGTAATCCCTCTAGCGTGTTCTGGGTCTGCCTCGGGGCCTCCTACCAGTGGGACGCCCAGAACACAACGGTAGGTATCCCGATCAGATGCCCGAACCACCTCAACTGACCCCTTTCGACGCAAAGGAGCAGCGGCTCCACTCCGAGCTCCCTCTGGATGTCTGAGCTTCTTACCCTATCTCTAAGGCTGAGCCCAGCCACCCCACGGAGGAAACTCTTTTTGGCCGCTTGTATTCCCGATCTAATTCTTTCAGTCGAAGCTCATGACCATGGGACCAGTAAATCGAAAGCTTCACCTTCCGACTCAGCTCCCTCCTCATCATGACAGTCAGTCTAGCGCAGCACCCATATCACTGCAGATGCCGCACCAAACCACAGATCGATCTCACGCTCCATTCTACCATCACTTGTGAACAAGACCCGGAGATACTTGGACTCCCTTGTTTTAGGCAGCAGCTCTGAGTTAATCATCCTCACAGACGCTTCTTTTCTAGAACTTTCCCAACCATATTTAACACAAAAGTTAAATTTTCTCTGCTGGCTATCTGCAGTAATATGCTTTGTGTTAGATAGCATGATCAGAATAGTCAAAGTGTTTAGAAAGCACTTTAAAAAGCCTCTTGAACGACATGCCAGTTAACCAGAGCAGAGAAATAGTATCAGTATCATTGTGGACATTGTGTCAGTGTTCCCTCTGCTGCTCTGCATATGATGTGAAGGCAGTTTTAGTGACAGTGGCACCAGGTGCACAGTAAGAGAGGAGGAAATAATGAACCAAAACTAAAAAACACTGCTCACAGGCCTGAATTATATCTCTAGTGTCTTTCGCTCTCTCTCTCTCTTTTGCTTTTGTTTTATCTTTCTTCCTCTCTCTCTTTTCATTTCCGTGGAGATGAACTGGCTGCAGCATTAACTCTCTGTCCTCGTCTTTGAACTCTAACACCAGGATGAAAACAGAATGAAAGTAGGGATGTGATAAGAAAGGCAGAGAGTGAGCAGTGGGGCTGTGAGATGTTCTTATTGAATACAGAGCTGCTGTACCTCTGGGTCTCCTCTTTCCCCTCCTCCTCCTCCTCTCATTTCTTTGTCTGTTTGTGTGGGTTGACTTGCTGGCACTGACAAGACATTTCCTCCCTCCCCACTCTG
>JAPZEB010000010.1:10628799-10641711 GCA_029783705.1 Chaetodon striatus
CCTAACAAATTGACATTTATTACTACTGGTTGCAGTTCAGTGTATTGTTTGTGCAAGTGCCATTGCTGTGCCCCAGCAGAAGCCATTTCTAGACGGTTGTGGGTAGAGACCAAGCCTGCAGGAAGTGCGGCAGGCCTCAAAGCCAAGTTTCATAGAAGCCAATCAATGGAATAACAAATTCCGGGTCTGTCACGTGATTGGGCCCAAAAAGTCCCATAGACTTAAATTGGCAAAGAGACATCCATAAACCAGCGGATACATTTTTTTGAGTGTCACAATCGCCACGAAATACTTTGTTTCACAATCGGGATTTGATCCAGTCGGTCAGATAACATTTCAAATGTTAAGTTAGCAGAGAGCTAAACAGGAAGTTTAGAAAGCCACTCCACTGGCAGAAGTCTGTAGTGTGCCTGGTCCATGGGCCCAGTGATGCAAAACAGTGGTTTAAGGTAGTTATGACGGGCCCTAGTTACTAGTATTGAAGCACACACACACACACACACACACACACACACACACACACAGAGTTTTAGGTGTGTACATATTTTGCCAACAGTGTGTCTTACTGTCTTATATCCGCTTGCAGATGTGCCCTGCTTGTCAGTCATGAGAGATTTTGCACTTAATCTAGCTGCTGTGAATCATATCGTCTTGTTACATGATTAAACAGAGACTTGATAATAAACAACATCAACATACATATCATATCATCATTACATACATGTGACAAAAACTACAAAAGAAAACAGGAGATTATCAATTTAACTAAATTGTCATTACAGTTAAATCATAGTGTTTTATAGGATATGTAGCATAAGCATTTAATTTGTGTCAGACTATTTTACAAAAACAGTAAACCATGATGAAGATGGGTTTGCCTTTTTGAGGGAATATGTAGAAAATATGTCAATTTTTGATTTAACGTAAGTTCCCCTTTAGACATGGGTGTATTTCCAGGTGGCAATCGGGCCCCAGTGCAACTGCACTGCCTGTACTGTCTATATTTACGCCCCTGATGTGAAGGATTGGGGTGATTTTACACCTGGGAAGTCAAACTTCATTGGTTTCCATCACCACTGAGCAACTTTCATAGGAATGAATGGGGCCCTGCCTCCAATACTGTATCCAGTTCTCTTTATACATCCATGGTAGCAGCAACAACTTGTTTTTTTTTTTACTTTTAAATTATTTAAAAAGTGAAAAACTAGAATATAATATGAGTGTTATGTATGCTATATCACTGTCGACTGTTAAAGTTTTTGTAAAGTGTTAGTATGTTATAAAAGTTGTCATTCATTTTTTAAAATCGTTAATTTTAATTCCAAAATATTGCACATGTTTTATGGTATTTTTTCTCCTATTTTCATTATAACTTTTTTATATCATCTGTTTATGTCTCTTGATATTTGCAGTTCTTGTTTTAATCTTTTCATTTCATTTCTTTTCATTTCATTCTCTTTTCATTTCTTTCTCTCAGTACGTTTACATGCACTGTTAAGTCAAGCTATGGTTACAGCTTGACGAGGTCATTTAATTGGACTACTGTCCTCGTCCCAGTATACAGGCACGGGAGGGAAATCGATTTATTGACCAAAGTGTATTCAACTCCACTGTTGGTGACAATAGGTGGCGATATGCTATGTTTTAGCTTGTTAGTATTGGACCTTTTTCCGGTTGAACTATTACGTCACAGACCAAACAATCGACAAACGAGTTAGCTTCGGTTAGCTAGCAGCTAACTTTGACCATGGTGGACAACTTTACAGCTCTGTACCTTTCATCTGTCCAAAAATGCTCGGCTCTGGATGTAGATTTCACCACGTTGTTTCCAGCTCTCTCTTCTGTGATGCACTTTATGCTTTTGACCTCTGGGTCAAAGCCCAGGATGGAAACTGTGGAGCGTGTGCAGAGCGCCTCGGCCAGTTTGGGTCTGATTAACTGTGTACATGCAGGAGGAATTTGACTCTCAATCACAGCATCTGAGTGTGTTAGTTGAGCTTTTAGAAATTTGATTTAGTACGATTTCAGTCAAACTAACATGTTTAAATGTATTTTTAAAGTCCGGTTTTCGTCAAACTAACACAATAAATCAATATCTCTGATGTCATGTAAATGCACTGACTGTGTTTATGTTATGTACCAGTATACCTGAGGAAAAATTCCTTGTATGTGACTTGGCAATGAACCAAATGCTGATGTCATGGAAAAGGTCATAAAAGTTAAAGTATGTCATAAAAAAGTCATAGTTTGTGAGTTTTTCCTGTGCGGCCCTCAGTCCTGTGGTGGCTCCCGAAACTCTGTGTACCCCGGTCTTTTGCCCTAAAATGGTCAGTTTAGCTGTGAAGTTTTTAAAAATGTATCCTGGGGTAACTCCCTCCCGATCCATTGAAGGGTTGGGTCGTCGAAGGTGTGGTTAAAAATGGTCTCCTCCATGTTAATTGGGTGATTACGGCCCTGTTAATCTACAGTTCTCTTTCTAAAGCCTGCTGATGAATCTCATCTCGTCTAATAGTGAATCATGCCGACACTGAAACTCCTCTCAGACATCTTCCTGTGTAATGACAGGGATGTTTCCTCCATGTCTGGTAATAGATAGGCATGTGCAGATCCTCTATATGTGTCAAAGATAAGTGCAGGACGCGTGCTCTATAATCAGCTGTTGCAGAGATGTGAATTTTAGAGATATTATGTCACTTGTTCAAAGATACCTATGGTTTCCACATACCGGTGGCACGCGCTGCACACGTGAAATGACATCACATGTGACAGACAATGGACGGGATGAGTGAGCGAGCTTTGGAATGCAATCACAGCGGAGATTAAAGATGCAGTCATTGTGCTGTAACCATAAAAGCTCTGAGAGGGAGGGGGGAATAATCATTTTATGTTTAACATTGGCTAAAGTCTTACAGCTGCTGTGAAGCTGCGCCTGCTCAGGGCAACAGAAAGGTTTATCTTGGGTGCACCAGTAGATACCCACACACTGATATAACTGGGCTGGACAGCCAAAAAAAAGGTTCACAGGCTGAGATCAATGCTAGAAAGTCAATTTATTTGGGACATCCGTGCACAAAAAGAAGGGTGTTCATCTAATTAGTGGCACCAGCTGACTGATTCATCACACCTGTTAGTGATCTGTCTGTGTCTGTATATGCTCTGTGAAGTGCTCATGTCAGAAGCACTGATGAAAGTCAAGGACTGAAACGTTTGCTGCTGTTTTTAATCATATAAAATCAATCAATGTGTTCATGTAGAGTGATTTCTGCTGCAGACTAACAGTAGAGCAACTAATTTGCTGCATTAAAGGGTCATTTTCATGCTGCATTTTCCAATGAATCACCATATTTTACATTTCACGTTGTGTAAAACGTAGTAGTAAATGAGAAATTCAGATTTTCCAAAGAGTGCAGAAGACTACTACGGAAGCCCTGAGGTGCAAGGCGTTTTTTTTTTATGTAATGTTTCTTTTTCATGTGTGTGTGGGCAATGTTAGGCAAAAGTTGTTCTCCTACGTCAGACATAAACTTAAGAAATAGGATTATTGTGCTGTAATTGCGGAAGCCCTGAGAGGGAAGATGATTCTGCGCGCAATATTGGCCGAAGCCTGAGTTTATCTCCTACGTAAGGGATATCATCTCTTGTGTAGGAGATGACATCGCAGCAGTGTCCATGTGTTCATTTAAAATGATTTTTGCTCCAGACTGACAGTTAAAGAGAAGCTTTGCTCTATCGTTAGGTCATTTTCATGCTGCCTTTATCAGTGAAGAAGCACGCTTTGCATTTAACACATTGTGAAATGTAGAAATAAATGACAATTTCAGATTTTTAAAACAGTGCAGGTTACTGCGGAAGCCCTGAGATGCAAAGTGGAAACTTAGATTTAGTGTTTTTTGCTTTGGATCAACAGTAAAAGAAGAGTTTTGCTGATGCTCTATTGGGAACTGCTTATGCTAAAGCTTTATTTATTTATTCATTGCTAAGATTTATTTATTTATTTATTTAGAGGTGAATTTTGGCCAAAAGTTTATCTCCTATGTCGGACATGTATCTCCTACATTACAGATAAACTTAGGTTTTGGCCAGCATTGCCCACGCATGTTCATTTAAAGTGATTTTTGCTTTTAAACATCAGTAAAAGAGCAGCTTCCCTCTTTTAGTGGGTTGATTTCATGCTGCATTTCGGGGGAGGAAGCATGCTTTACATTTTACACATTTAAAATGTAGAAATAAATGAGAAATTCAGGTTTTCATACAAACACAGGCTACTTTGCACTGGTGTTTCAGGGCAGTGTTGGCCAAAAAATGACCTCCTATGTACAGGACGTTATCTCCTACACTCTTAGGCTAAGTCAACATTGCCAAACGAAAAAAAATCACCCTGCATCTGAAGGCTTTTGTAGTAAGTAGCTCGTGAAAAAAAAAAAGTTGTTGTTTTTTTTCTTTTTTGAGATACAAGTTTTAACATGAAAATGATTTCAAACAGCGTGATTAAAATTATCTGACATGTACTCTGTGTTGAGACGGCCAAATTCTGTGGAAAGTAAGTAAGAGGTTCATCCCATAGGCTGTGTCATTACCTCAACTCCTGGGAAGCCCTGCAGCAAGTTTCTGTTGCACCATGATTACGTGACACATCCACACAGTCCCAAAAGACTCATATAAACACTCATATATGTCAGAGGGATGGAAACATCTGAACAGCTTCGCTATCAAATCTGAAGACTGTTCACCAGTCACATTAAAATAAAGTCAGTCAGCTCAGGGCAGGAGTGTTGTTGTGTTTTTGGTCAGCTGCGTCTCTGCGTCAATCCACAGCTTAAGCTTCTGGTTGTTTTCCTGAGGTAAACACTCGTAGTGAACAGGCATGCTTCTACGTAACTGCAGGTGTGTTGACATGGAATACATTAACACTATTTGCCTAATGTCACAACACATACACTCTGTCCTGTAGAGCTGTGAATGTATATACCATCTCTATTTAAATATTCTGTAGGTCTTTTAGCGTCTGTAGGACAGACCTTTGCTAGATGCTGGTACATACATGGATATCACATCCTGTCCTATTATATCATACAAGTAAAACATGGAAAAGTTCTGTGATCTGGGATTAAGAACATCTTTTATGTTGAGTCAACAATACTAAGTATATTTACTTAAGTAAAGCTTTGACAGACTTCACATTCCCACTTTATGCTTATACTTAAACTCCATGACATTTCAAAAGGAAATGTACTTTTTACTCCACTGCATCTAACACATATGTTTAATTATTAAATTTTTTAATTTTTACAATCTTTAATTTAGTTTCAGTTTCATTTTCTTAGAAACCTGCAGGTGTATCAGGAATGTTTGAACCTGTATGCACTGCAACTCTGCTCATTTTCTAAAACCCAGTTTTTTTTTCTGCGTTATTCTCTTACGTTACAAGTAACAGACACTAATTTTCTTAACATTTTAAAGTGTTTTTTAATTAAAAACAGGTTGAAATACTCTTATTTTGCTGGAAAGAAGGAAAGAAAATGTCATTTTATGGTGTTGTACCAACATAGTGCGTTCATTTTGAAAGAGACTGTATACAGACTGTACATTTCCTGTGAAATAAAATTGTATTTTGAAGTAAGACAATGCATATAACAGGCTGAAGTTGAGACCAGCTCAACTTTTAGTGTGTCACGCCCATCTGCAGCAGCATGTGTTAAGCGTCAGTTTGCAGCTTCATGTCACCAGCTTCCATTGAAAAGGATTTGTAGCCTGTTGCTGTGTGTGAACACAGCGTTAAGCTAACATGAGCTAAGCATTAGCCTACTAACTGTGTTAGCATTATCTTATCCTCTCCATCTACAGTATAATTTCTGTACTGCATGTTTTGCTCACTGCGATTTGTTTTTTGTTGACCTCCGACCCGGTCTCACTCCGAAGTTGTTGAATACCTGCGCTGTGGCAGTGACGCCCAGCATCAGACACTGACGAAAAAAGCCGTCCTCTCACGTCAGCATGATATGGGGCTGGTTCCAGCAACATCAGGGGGAAACACAGCGGGGACAACAATAAAAGTTTAGTTGGCAGAAGTCTAGCAGGTCAGGTGGGAGGGGTGGTGGATGGGTTCAGCAACCACCAACTTTCACCCAGGAGGCCGGTGTTCACTTCCTGTAAGATTGTAAAGCCAGCCCCTGTTATTTTGTTGCCTAAACTTAACCATGGCCGTGTGTTGGCCAAACATAACCACGTCATTGAAGGAAAAAAACCTCCATTGGCAGTGTTGTACTGACTTAGTGATTTATTTTAAAAGACACTGTAAGTAAACTACATTTCCTGTGAAAACTGTGTAGTGTATTCTGAAGTGTGTGCGTATTCTGTGTCCCAGAACGTCGACAACCAACGCACCCAAGGTACATGGCACGTTGTATCTGGACATGAAGAGTCCATGACCAAATGTCAATATGTGACAAGGTCGGAGTGAGAATGTGTTGCACACAACACTTCGTATGATATCCCACAAATTATTGCCCCATAAATGATGTTACACCTTTAAACGTAAAGTTACAGAGGTTAGGTTTTGGCAAGTAAAGTTCCTGTGGTTCAGAAAAGAAATATGGTGAGGACGTACCTGAAATGACTCAAAGTTCACATGGTTTCGAACACTGGTCTCCCGGGGAAAGTCCCAGAGGAAAGTCCTGTGTCCTGTGACCGCCCAAACCTGCCTCCTAACTGGACCACTTTGGACCACTTCCTTCTTCACTCCTGTCCACACACTGGTCACTTGATCGCAGCCCCCCAAAATACATAGGTTATGCACGAATTACTGGCTCATCATTACGAGAGATATGCACAAATATTGGTGCATTACTTTTCGTCGGAAAACATAAGAACAGTGCACGAAATCAGACTTACCTCTGTCTCCTCTACCGTACAGACATGACTGTGGTGTCAATCTTTGCATCTAACTCTCAGCAAGAAAGTGATGTCTTAAAGTGCATTTCCCAAAATGTTGAACTATTCCTTTAAGTAAATGAACTTAATACTTCTCTGCTAGCGGATTATAACAGTTATAAAGGTTAAAATGTAAAAGCAAAATTCATTGTGAAAGGAGCAGCTCCTACCTGACTGTATCCCATCCCAGTCTGATTTCATGATTATACTGGTTTGTTCTATTGAGCGGTCTGTTGATGTTTAAAACCACTGATTCATTTGAATATGAACTTATCTGATTTTCTCTCACAGATAAATCTGGCCCCACACATCGATACCCTCTTGTCATGGTGACACAAACAGGCTGAGTAATCCGATTAACTGTACTCTGAGTAACCGGACAGCAGCCAGTCACTCTCAGCTGAACAAGTCCAGACACACCGTATCACTTTCTCACAGAAAGTCGACTGATACACACAATATCAGTTGTCATGAAACCATAAAATGACATCATGTGTTGGAAAATAGTCACCAATGCCAGCCTGTCCGCAGTCTGGGGGAAAATGTGAGTGTGTACTTTTAATTCAGTGTACTGCAGTACTCCTGTGATCATGTGTCATTTATCTGTGTACGTGTGTATATTCATATTTGCATTTGTGTGCGTGTGTGTGTGTGTCTACACGCGTGTAGGAGAGGGTACGTGGAACAATAAGGGCTGTATCGACTTGCATCATGTCCTCACTTGCTTCACTGCCACCATGAGTGGATGTCACAACAGCCCCTGCCTCCCCCCTCCTCCTCCTCCTCCTCCTCCAACGCCACTGTGAGAACACCTCACCCCCTTGATTCCCAGACGTGGACACACCCAATGTACAGACTCACCAACCAATCATATCACACACTTATGCAAATGAGACTCAGCGTTTGCTCCTTAAAAGAGTAAACTGTCACTTTTCTAAACGGAGTTAGATCTTGTTTATCTGTCCATCTCTTCTCAGGCTGACGCAGCGCAATGAACTGCATGAAAGCAAAGTCAGTGTTTCTTCTTGGGGCGCCATTTTTACTTGTACTGTACTGTACATAAATATTGTGTGATATATCTATGATACCTCTTTGGGACGATAGAGACACACATGCTCACCCAGCACATCTTCAGCGTAGCCCTAATGTAATTCAATATGCTGTATAATACTGGATAACTCTATGTAATTTTATATTACCTATCTAAATTTCTTGTATCTTATTTTTTCAGAGAAATTTCCAGCCCTGTTGTGGTTCGTTAAGACATGAACAGGCAATCAGAATATATCAAAACCTCTCGCTTCTAGGCACCTGAAACAGTCTAAATTTACATACATCAAGGATTTCTTGGTTTTTAGTATCACACATCAGTTAACACAGATATCATCCTTCAAATCCCATCTCAAAACCCACCTGTTCAAGCTGGCTAATGCACTTAAACACTGACTGTACCCTCTCTCCCTGCTATCTAACAATCTTACTGATTTTAATCACAGTGTGTGTCTGTTCCCATCTTGCATCTCTTGCTCTGTATGTTATCTTATACATTGTACGGTGACCTTAGGTGTTTTGAAGGCGCCTTTTTTATTGTCCGACTCAACATACAACCAAAAAGGAAAAAAAAAAAAAAAAGAATAACTGACCGAGGAGGAACACTCACAACACAGAAAGAATTAAGAATACAGTATGAAAACAATCCATTGATGCCATGTGTCCAAAAATAATGACAATGACTGTAAGCCATCTATGGGATGACTTAAAGGTCCAGTGTGTCAGATTAAAGGAGATATAATGGCAGAAACTGAATGCAACATAATTAGTAGCCTGTGTTTTTTTAGTGTGCAATCACCTGAAAATAAAAATTGTTGTGTTTTCATTTCCTTAGAATGGGCTGTTTATATCTATACAAGGAGCAGGTCCTCCTTTACGTAAAGCGGCATAATGCACCACCATGTTTCTGCAGTAGTCCAGAACGGACAAACCAAACACTGGCTATAGATAGGGCTATTAGTGTTTTCATGTTGGTCACAGGAGTTAGCAACAAGCAGCATCTGAAAATCACTAATGTTTTAATGTGAAACTGCTTTATTCAGTGTTTTTTCCGTTTTAAATCACCAGATCCATAAGGAGACCTCTTCACATAATTCCTGGTAAAACCTCCTGAACACCTGGATCTTAAGTTAACGGAGAAGAAAGGTGAGCACACATTAGCAGGTACTGGGATAGGAGCTCATCTCTGGGAGCCAAATAGCATTTGATTTGTAATGTCATGCCGTATTCAGTGTTTTTAGCCAGCTGTAATCACCTGGGGTCAAATTAGTGAGTTGTGATTTGTAAAAACTTGATGGAAGAAACTTTGACCCATGCTTATTAATATTTTGGAGACGGGACACTGGAGATGCAGATGGTGAGGTAGAGGCCTGATTGTAGAAACTGTTGATTTTTTATTTCATTTTTTTTTGTCTGTCATTTTTGTGTTTTGTCTGTATGTACATTTTCAGTGTGGATCCTACACACTGTTTTGTAAATGAGACTCCAGGTCTGTTTGTTTTGAAGCAGAGGAGACCTTTGTGGACATTTCATATTTCATACCAAATAATAGGAATTCCAATGCGCAGTCCTTACAGCTAGATGCAGGTTCTTCCAACCTATATTTCATCCCTTTTAACTCTGTCCTTGTATAAGCTTGGTACTCACTCACAAAATAAGTTGTTGCTTCACAGATCAGCTCAGATCAGCTTAATCAGAGCTGATCTAGGAAAAACGTCATCCTCTTACAGTGCTCCTTACACATGGAATAATCTGTAGAAGACCTTAAATCTGGACACTACTTATGGCTGTTTAAATGCCTTATTTCAGATCTGTTGGTATGTGTGATGGTTATTTGTTTGCTTATTGATTGTTTTTAATGTCTGTTCATGCTCGGCATCACTGAAAATAAGGCTCTCTCTCATTTGATTTCTTGAGTCTTAAATAAAGGTTTGAATGAATGAAGAAAAGATGTCATTGGATTTTACAGACTGATCCTTTAAAGCTTAGATTCGTAGTCCAGAGAGGGATGGCCCAGTTTTTCATTATAAACCTGAGCTTCTCTAGTTTTAGGTCACGTATGACATCTCTGAAACTGCAACCAGAGGGTATTTCCAATTTAGGACAACTGGCTTGTGTGCAAATAACATAAAAGCTGTAATCTTGTAATTAGCTCTTTTAAGAGGACTGTCTTCTCCCTGGACTCTGAATATGGCCATTCAACACATCTGGACATTTGGACTTCACAGTCTTTCTTTAATCCACACCTGATGTGTATCTCTCACTTGATAATATTGCCTAGTTGTGTCCTGATGACAGATAGCAGTCGACTCTTTTAATTCAAATCAGAAGGAAGGTGTTAAGATCTGACGCCGATGACTCCTGAACCCTATACTGGGATGATAATTCGGTCGTTTACTGGTGATCTGCAGGAGAATGGGTTGGCAGATGTGTCCTGCAGAGAGAACAATGTGTTGATAAGATTGCGACACTTTTAGTGAGTAAACCATCACTCAGACTCTTTCGTCAGATTACGTCTGTTTTTCATCACAGAAGAAAGCTCGCACTTACAATAGACAGGACTCTGTCATTTCACAATAAACAAACAGCAATGATTTGTATGGTCTTTATGACGTACTCTAACTTTGGACAAGAAGACATTTGGGATGTGCTAAAGTGTGAAGTTTTGTGTCTTGTGTGTCTTTTATGTATAACATTGTATTGTGTCTTTTATACATAGAGCATGTGCATAACATTAACATAGCAGAGGCCTTTTATTGGGACAAAGTTTAAGACATTTACAGCATAAAACAATGCATGTGACGTTTCTCTTTTTTTGACCTGCCAAAGGACTGCTGTTACAGGTGCGAATTAGCTTAAAGCTACGATCTGGTACAATGCGTTGAATAGTGAATAATGTTTAAATTCTACATGGTTGCTTTTAATAAAATAAAATAAAATAAAATAAAAGTTTTATCAGACTGCATTTTTGCTCATTACTTGTTCATACAGTATTTGTTTGTTTATTTATTTATTTAATTTTGCAGTTAATTGTTGCCAAAAGTTTGTCTGCTACATTAGAAATAAACTATTTTATTATAATTTATTTCAATTTATTTTATTTTATTTTATTTTATTTTATTTTATTTATTTTTGATATATCATATATAAGACAGTAATATTTGTCTGTAAGAATAAGAACAGAATATAGATCTTTACACGCGTGTCATATTTTAACTCACGTGCATCTGTTAAAGCAGTTGTGCACACACTCGTTCCTGCTAACCTTTACCTTGGCACGTGAATACATCCTGTTTGTATTGTTATTATCATTATGGATGTATTCTCTTTACACCTATGCTAATATTAGTACTTCTATAAACACTGCAGGCTGATGCTGCATAGTGTATAGTGTCTGTGTGCTGCCTACGCCACGTGTGTTGTTTTTATGTGTATTTGCTTTCCATGTGCCTGCACTGCCATCCATTTGGGCATGGATGGATTACTGAACAGGCCTACTTGTCACAGGTTTAGGGGCCCCCCGACCTTCGTCTGCAAAATGTCACTTGAAGAGACAAGTGCCGACCATGATGAGACTCAAAATGATCTAAAAAAAACAACCACAAAGAGACACAAACAGACAGGAAAGAGATGCCAAGAGACACAAAGAGACTCACGAAGATTAAAAAAAGGGCAAAACAAAGACATAAAGACAAAAAATGACTACAAAGAGACACAAAATGACCACAGTGGTAAATGGACCTGCGCCAATATAGCACCTTTCTAGTCCTCTGACCCATTCACACACATTCACACACTGGTGGCCGAGACTGCCTTACAAGACAAAACACTCACACACCGATGGAGCAACCATCAGGGGCAGTTTGAGGGTTTCATATCTTGCCCGAGGATATTTCGATACGTGGACCGGAGGAGCCAAGGATCAAAAAGCTGATGTTCTGATTGGTGGACAACCTTCTCTACCTCCTGAGCCACAACTACTGCCTACAAAAAGATTCACAGTGACAACGAAGAGATACAAAACAACTACGAGGACACTCAAACTGACCAAAAAGAGACACAAAATGACTACAGAGAGATGTGAAACTACCGTGAAGAGATGCAATACAACTACAAAGAGACACAAAACCACAGAGAGACATGTAACGACTTCAAAAATATGCAAAACAGCAAAGAAAAAGAGGCTGAACAGCTATTAGGTCTGTGTCTTGCTCCTGTGTATAAGAGGTAGCAGGGTCTTTTGCATGTCTGTGCCCAGGGGTGTTTTGTCTAATAAGCCGCCCATGCACTTTGGATCAGTGCGAAATCAGTGAAAGCACTTAAAACATCATAAAACACACACCAGTCTTCTCCTATTACACCACAGAACACAGCATTTCACATCTGAGCTGTGGAGAGCTGCCGCTGCTGTCCTGGACCTCTCTGGGTCGTCGGTGACATAATGAGCCCAGAGACAAGCCTGTTTGAAGTGCTAATCGCCTCATCGTTCACAGACTGTGAAATGCCCCCTTCAGTTGCTTCATCTGAAAAGCTGCATGCACTTCAGCTGTGCACGACTTTGATCATGTGCGGTCATTGACGGTCACTCTGAAGTCGTTATGTCCCCTGATGACTGCAGATAAACACAAAGGCAACACACTGACAACGCGCTGCAGACAGAAGTGTATCTGATAATGCCTCGGTGTGTTTTATAACCTTGGAAATGACATTAAAGTGTCCTGCAAAAAGGAGCTCGATTTGTTTGCAAGTGTTGGGAGTCTGTTTGCATATTAACCTCCCCGTGTATTACTCAACTGCATCAATGACAAATGCAGCAGATTCACGGAGGCGCTAAAGCTGTTGACTGTGGGACAGAAATAATCGTTGTTGCCTCCAGGCACAGTCACTGTCAGGAACTGGGACAATCTCACTGGCTTTGCTCGACACCGAAAC
>JAPZEB010000010.1:10656865-10667461 GCA_029783705.1 Chaetodon striatus
TTCTCTGTAATGTAGCACAGTGTTAACAATGTTACTGAGACTATTCTTTCTCACACCTTCAACTCAAACCACCAAAACACATCATTCAATAACTAAATTAATATCATAAACATGCGGGCGACTAGTCGACTAATGGACCTAAGTGAAGACTATTGGTCAACCAGGAAAACTCTTAGTCAGGGGCAGCCCTAATTAATACCATGTAATAAATTTCATTTCAGTAATTAAAGATATAATATGTCACTGTTCTGCATTAAAACTAGACAGATGCTATATATTTTGTTGAGTTGTGTACTTCCATTTCAACATTTCCAACAATGTTCAAACCCAGAGAAATCTGCAATTTTAATTAAGGACATGGGCCATGTCATTTGGTCGCTGTCGCCAGTCAGTGACTACATATTCTCTACATAATCTCCCAGGAGCTGTCATAACTTGAATTTTTATCCAGTTTTAAGCCTCATTTTTTCAATACACTTTTTAGATCTTGTACAGTTTTAACTATATGCTTTAACCGGAGGAATGATTTGATTGATTGAGAAACCCCTCATGGCAGAAAATTACCTACTGTGCATTTAAGTAATGATAGATGAGGTATGCTTAATACACAATATATAGTATATTGCTTCAAATTAATGTACCTATCCTCCATTTATTCTGGTTTCTCAGGAGGCCATCTGCAGCTCCCTGGAGGAGTACAACCAGCACATCGAGGAGCTGAAGCAGGAAATGGAGGAGGCCACGGAGAGCGCCAAACGCATCAGAGAAGACATCCAGGAAATGAGGAACAAATATGGCGTAGTGGATTCCCAAGAAAAGTGTGCTGCCTGTGACTTCCCTTTGCTCAACAGGCCCTTCTATCTGTTCCTGTGCGGACACATGTTCCACTATGACTGCCTGTTCCAGGTAACTCTTCAAGGCTGCTTTCAGTTTTTCAGTATCCTCTTTTGTTTTTCTGTTTTATTTGCGTAATTAAAAATGATCATGATTGAAACTTGCTTTTTAAAGATGCCTCAACAACTTTAGAGTATTAAAAACTCCCATGTGTTCCTTTTTTCCTTCTATCTTCCAGGAAATAACCCCTCACCTGACGCCCTTTAAGCAGAGTCGTCTGGAGGAGCTACAGAAAAAGCTGGCAGCAACCACGCAATCCTCCAAGTCACGCCACCGCCCGGCCCCCAAGGACGAAGGAGACACTGCCAGTCTGGGAAAGGGCAGTGCGGGCACGAGCCGCGAGCAGATAAAATCAGACATTGATGACATCATTGCGTCTGAGTGCGTGTACTGCGGCGAACTGATGATCAAGTCCATCGACAAGCCTTTCATTGATCCGCTGAAATTTGAGGAGGAGAAATCCAGCTGGCTGTGAATGAGACCTCCTCCTTCTTCTTCTCTTAATGTGAAAACACACGACAGTCCTCCGTCTTCTATGTCACTGAAACTGCACCATCTTTAGGACTGACCCATTCAGTGGATACAGACATTCACCTGATTGCCTGTTGGTAGTGCCTCCTGCTGAAAACTGTCAGCTTCAGTTGTTCTCTACAGAATACACTTATTTTGTTGGCAGTGTTTGAAGCTGATTCAAGGACCTTTGCACTTTGTATCGAAGCGTCTAGTGAAAGGTTGACATTGTTGGCAGGGATACAAGAGGATGTAAAATATTGCCAGGGCTGTACAGTGCATACAATGTGCCTGAACCTCTGATTATAATGGCAGAAGAGAATTCAAAAGCTAGAATCAAATATTACTGCACTATACATCTATTAACTACACTAGGTCATGCTCTTGTTTTGTCTATTGCATATGGGTAGATTTCAGGGGGGATACATTCCCCTCCATATTTAAAGCACCAATAAAAACATGACAGTAGGAGAGGACTTTTATTTTGGCAAAATTAAAGACATTTACATCATAAATAAATGCAGAAAATTCACAAATTGGTGCATTAAAATTCACCAGGATGAAGAAAGTTAAGCATGATGCTCAAAATTTTCTGGCAGAGGAACTCCTAAACTCCCCATTTCATGTTTCCCCCAGTATTAAAATAAAACTTACGCTCTTGGTCTAGAGGAAACCTAACCTGCACTTACATTACAATACGTGTTTCTTCTCAGTTCATCCCCTCCGCTCTACAGCTCTGTGTCCTTACAGTTAACAGATTATCAAACTGTTATGTCATATATTCATGTTTTGTAAATCAACTGTGGAACATTAAAGCTTGTCAGCACGGATGGACTGATTATTCTGGTTGTTTAAAGTGTAATAAATATTTAACAAATGAACTATCAGCTGTCCTGAGAGAAATCAATATCCTTTATTGTAGTTTCTCGGGAGGGCATCTAGAGAACAAGAGATCAGTATCTCGGGGAACATAAGGAGGCACTTGTGTAGCATTAGAGAAATGTACGTAACTTTTGATTTTGGTGTTAGCTGGGGTGTAACAGGAAGATTTGAGCTAGGCCGCTGTGAGAGCCAGCATCTTTGTTTGGATGCCCACCAGCCAGAGATGTGGACTCAAGCAGTCAATTTGATGACTTTAACCTTGACTTGACAAAATCATGTAAGACTTCCAACTGGAATTGGACTTTAACACCAATGACTCGTGGCATCACTTGAGCCTTTTGACTTGAGTACTTGATACCTTCCCAACACCCAAAGATTCAAACAAGTGTGTCACAAATCAATTAATTTCCTCAATCAACAAATGCCATTTATTCCCAGCAAGTTGACACTTAATTCCCAGATCCACTTTGTTTGAACCAATCCTGCAGAATCCAATCAAGTTCCAGGAGAGAACTATAACGAACCAACGCCTCGTGACTGAGCGCCAGTTGTAAAAAATAATGCCAAAGATAATTCCATTTGCAAACACTACAGGTGGTCAACAAAAATCAAACAGCAGAATGCAAAATATGGGTTGAATATTACAGAAAGAGACGAACAATTTCCAACAAAGTTGCTTTAACATTTAGTGTCATTAATATTAGTACGATTAGTATTGATTTATAGTTGCTGCTCTACTGCCATTACAGCAATAATCCAGATGTTGTAGAGCCAAATGGATCCAAAACTCCAAAATGTAGTCATTCAGTATTTCAAATTTTGCACTTCTTTGGCATCCCAATCTGCAGCTGAAAATGTTTGTTATAAAAGCAAATATTTTCATCTGTCAACACAGCACAAAGTAGCTCTGTGCCTCAAGTTCTTGAACAAAGTCTAAAAATTTAAAAAGCATTTATGATTTTTGTAAATTCGACTAGTTACTACTCTGTCGTTAAAATGACGGCTGAGATTATCTTTGGCACTCATCCTGCGGCCTCATGCCTACGACCAAATCATAGCTACGCTTATATACAGCACAACAACACTTTCTCTCAGGTGATATTGCTTAATTACATTTGGTGAAGAGCGCATTATGACCAATTTAGGACCTCAAACTCAAAGTTTAGGACTTGGGACTTGCCTGTCTTGACTTGGGATTTGAGTGCAAAGACTCGAGACTCACTTTTCACTTGCAAAACAATGGGCATTATGATATGTGCAAACATTTTATTTCTTGGGTTTGGACAGTGCTGATTTTAGGACTTGGGGCTTGACTTTGGACTTGAGTGCAAAGACTTGAGACTCCCTTGTGACTTGCAAAACAATGAGTTCCACCTCTGCTACTAGCCTCACTGGTGTAGGGGTGGAGGGTATACTCTGGTATATCGGGTATACGCACTTCGTTTTATGTCCATTTGGAGTATACAACCTATCAGCCAAAAAGCTATTGGGATATAAAGGAAAGTATACCCACTTCCTTCACTGTAACCTACCCTTACACCTGGTAGTACACACACCTCATCTTACCACTACACCCCTGACCAGCCCCATAATGAAACTGTGTGTATCACTCATAATTAATATAAATGTTAGTATATTTATACATAAATATAAGTATGAACATTTTATATTTTCTGGGGTTCACTGTCAACACTTGACATCCAAGAATAATTTTGTAATTTCCACATTTTAAAGTGGGTATCCAATCTGCCTCACCATACCTAAAACGGAGTTCCCGTGTGATGACGTCAGACGTAGCTCGGTAATCTTCGCAGTTGCCAGACTCTATTAATCGACATCGGCATTTAATCGATATATATGTATAAGTTGTGTATATACGGCCAAACGCGACATATAAGGTGGATGTGTCCCTCGTGAAATTAGCCAAAGATACCGCTTGGTTTTCTGGTCACGGTTATGCCTTCGGAGACACCGACGGACGAGCGTCCCTCTCTCTGCGATTGATTATAACGCCTGCTCCTTGCTGTACCCTCGCCATGGCGTCGTGTCTCTGCTCTCTCAGTAACAGAAAGTGGCCGCCTCTCTGCTGTTGCTGCCGACTCAAAGCTCACAGACTCGCTCGGCGCCTCAAACCGCCATTTTGGAGTCAGAGAACCGAGAGTCGGCAGCAGCGAAGAGAGAGGCGAAAAGGGGGACACGGGGCCGAGGTGAGAGACTCCATGGTGGTTGTTATGGCGAAGGAGCAATGGGGGAAGATGGCCGGGAGGGAGAAAGAATTAAAACATGGGGATCATTCGTTCACCAGGCAACCGAGTCCCCGCTCGTGTCCGCAGCAAGGGTACGAGAGGCGCGGGCGGTGGGCCTTGTGCTGCCGCTGCATCGCTACTAGCTTAGTTTAAGAAATGCCATTAAACCAATATCATATGTTAATACATTGTTTAGGCAGGGAGGTGGTGGCCTTAAAGAGACAGAGCCGATTTGAATACTTCATATTAATGGTGTGAGAGGACGTGTGTGTCAAAACGCTTAGTGTTTGATAAGCTAACGTTTAGGATGTAAAGCTACATTAGACTCCAGATAGCACGGGGTTAGCCTCAGCGAAGGCTAGGCGTTAAGAAAAAGAACTACAAACGCTAATTAATATTTGTGGTGTGGTTTACTTAAACCAGTAAGCTGTCAGCGTGTGTGCATACAAGCACCTTGACCCTTTACTATCATTGATCGGAGGCAACGCTGCTTGTGCTCAGCTAGCTAACGGTCGTTAGCTTACAAGCTCGAGCCCAGTGCACCATCCAAGGTTAGCTAGCAAACCCCGGCTAACGCTAGCTCTGGTATGCTAGCTAGCTAGCTAATCAAAATATAACTACCGCTAGCATAAGAAGATAGGTGATGTTTTCAATAACACACCTCTTAGTTTTTCTTTATTTGAATAATAGGACCAAACTATTGCTCGGTTTTAGTCCTTGTCATCCTCTGTGAACTTGTCTCAGAAAGTAAAGTGAATATGTAATGAGTAAGTTAGTAATTACAGAGGACAACGGATTGAAGTTGACCACGCAGGCGTCACTGCCAAAACAATCACAAGCACATTCAGAAATTCAATGTTAATTTTAGACAATGTTAATATCAGGCTTAGTCACATTTATATGGGAATTAGTGATATCATAGGGGTGCAAATTGTCAGCACTTTACTGAATTTATTATTAGTAGCACTAACTAGCAACTGTGAATAGGGTTGCATCACTATGAGATGTACATAGTATGATAACCCTCTCTTAAAATATCAGGGTTGTATTATTATCAGAGTGACCCTAATAGGAATAAAAATGGAAGGGTTATTTTTGTTTTACTACCATATGTGTAATTTAAAACCATTTTGTTAATGGAAGTACTGTAAAACCTCAAGTAATAGCCCAGGCTATTATTTGTTTATAGCACTGAAATCAACAGGCCTATGTTTGGGACAGGCCTTTATTTCCTTTCACACAAAACTGTTGCACAGCAAAAATGGGAAATACAATCATTTATTTAAACCAGTCTGAATAGTACTTGTATAAAAATTAGGCTTTAGATAACATTTCAATTCTGAATTATTAATCTGATGTAGCTGCGACAGACAGCGCCTCAGACAGAGAAGATTACTTGAAGATGAAGGCACCCGGCATACCGACACAACACCACTTTCTACTGTTAAAACAATACTCACAACTTGTATTAATTTTTATGAAAAACCCTTTTAATTCTTTTAATCTGACGACCCGTACGGACTAAAAGAATATGACTACCTTACAGGGTAATCAAGGAATGGACACATAATTTGAGGTAGCCAACAAAACACTTTTATACATCTGAACAACTTATATAAAATAAATGAATGGCTTGAAAACCAGACCAGGCATCTAATTGAGACAGGCTTTTATTTCAAGTTTTACAGTATGTTTAAAAAGTCTGTCCATTGAACATAACCAAAATAAAAGGAGAGATTCTCCATTCAGCTGCATTTTTCCCCCCAGTATCATAGATAAGCAAAAGCACATAGTATGATAACCGTCAACTTTTATATCAAGGTATACCTTGAAACCGGTATATCGCTGCAACCCTAATTGTGGTTTAAAAATATATGTATGAAAAACTTTGTGTATACCAGACAACACCTAATGCGTTTTTTCCTCAAAGCTCACAGCAACATAATGCATATACTCTGACAGCACTGCACAGTCTATCGATTCATCGATTAATCCATCATCCATTAATCGGTATCATCCCTAGTCTGTTCTTTTAATAGACTGAAGTGACTGATAGGAAAATATGCAGTATAATGGCCGCGTGTGTTACCCAAACAAGGGGAAAACACTTTTTGAAGAAGTGGAGCTGCTCTGAGATGTGCATTTTTTAAAATCAAGTATTTACATTACAATTACGGTGGGGAAATAATCTACAATTTTAATACATAGAAATGTTGCGGGAGCTGTTGTTTCCTTTGTTTTCATTTGTCTTTGGCATTTGTAAACAAAGGAATTCATTGTGGAAAAGTTCCTTGAAAATCACGAGCACTCATATTGTCAGTATTGCACAGAACACAACATGTGAAAGGGCAGCACTCTCTGACACTTTATTATCGTCATGTGGTGAGCAGTGTGTGACTGAGCTTCTTCTTTTGTAGGGGATTTCCACCATTGTTTGGTCATTGATGTTGGAATCAAGAACAATGGCATCCCTTACTGAGAAGGTAGGTCCACTGTTTATACTTTATTTCGCTTGGTAAAGTACCTGCTGGTACCATACTGACTGCATGGCGCGCTGTTGGAGAGGAGTTGTCTGATATTTGGAACAAACAGTCATGTGTTACCATGACAAAGTTTGAGACGCTGGCAGTGAACGGAGTGGGACCAGGCTATATATGGAGTATCTCCCACATCCCAGAAAATAAAACTAAAACCTCAATTTTTTGCTATGGTTTAGATGAATTAAATAAGACAGCAGAGCCTTACTCATCCCATAGTTAGTTATCAGTATCCTGTGTTGCTCATTCTGACCTTGAGCCATCTGCCTATCCTTTTCTGTCGACTTATCTCCTCTCTCACTTCCCTCTCTTCAGTAAAAGTTGCTGCCCTGCTGGGCAGAGGTGTCTGTGCAGCATGGCGTCGGTGCAGGGTGGCCGACTGGAGGCCGGGGCATCAGGGAGCTCTGGCCTGGCCAAACCTCTTTACCTGCAGCGCTTGGAACGATCCCTGAGGCTGGACAGCTTCCTGCGCCAGACAGCTGCCATCTTCAACGGAGACATAACCAGGTGCAGGCAAAGTAGAGTTGGGCATAGATGTTTCACTTTCTAGGATCAGTTTCAATAGGTGCTTCAGTTTCAAAATAACTCATGCTTGGATGAAGAGATCAGTTCTTCAAATCCAATTTACTGCAGCTAAATTAATTTGGACCACTTATGTGCATCGTTGCAATCTTCCGTCCTATCTGTAGACCAACAGTACATGAAAGAAAGATTTTATTTCACTTGCACTCTTGTCGTCTGTTTTAAGTTACACCCAAAAGATCAAGACGTTAGTACCTAATGTTCTGCCACAGTATGTTCCCCTGAAATGGATACAGTATTTATAAAACCAGATACATACTCAAAGGGAAGAACAAGTATAAACAGGATGCAAAGGGTGGATTTACAGCCACATTTTTCTCATGTTCTAGTGATGACAGTGATGACAGCGATGGTGCACTGGGGACAGGGTTGTCCCTGGAACCTTCCACTCAGCACACGGCTCTGACCGTGAAGAGTGAGTCATGTGAGCAAGGGGATGGGCTGTCGGAGGGGAAGCCTCTCAACGGAGTCCTGCTGCAGGGTAAAGGTAAGACACATACAAACAGCACTACTATATATGTTCCTTACCTGTTAGCTGGTGTCATTTATGGAAGATATTGTTCATGCACATTTATACTGTGATGCTTTTTGTCCCCCTGTAAACTCCACAGACCAAAAGGCAGATAAAACAAGCCTCTACAATTTCTCCAAGCTGAAGAAGAACAGGAAGTGGCTTAAGGTGTTTTAGAGACATGTTCTCCACTGTGCTACAGACACACTCAAGCACTATCTATATGTACATACACACACTTTCAGCCGCCTTTAACCACGTTCCTCCTCTGTGTCCTACAGAGTATCCTGTTGAGTGACGACACTACGGACTCGGACACAGACTCAGATGACTCTGACTTCAGTTTGTCTCGGGAGGAGCTGCATGACATGCTGAGGCTGCATCGCTTCACCAGGCAGCATCAGAGCAAGTTCCACTCCGACCGGGAGGTACAAACACACACAAACACAGTGCCTGGTAATAATAAGAATAGCTCTGACATGTGTTTTTCTAATGTCGTAATGTTTTTTCCATCTGTGTGTATTTTTCCTGCAGCTTCACCAGTATCAGTATTACAGCACTGGACTCCTGTCGACTCATGACCCCTTTTATGAGCAACAGCGCCACCTGCTGGGTCCAAAGAAGAAGAAAATCAAAGATGAGAAGAAGTTCAAGGGTAAAGACAAAAACAGAAACCTTCAGAAAATGTCGAAGCAGTGATTGTGTCAATGCTCAAAGAAAAAACAAACAGAGTACTTATTGTTTTCATTCTGATCGTTTATGTGTTTTTGCTTCAGCCAAACTGAAAAAGGTGAAGAAAAAGAAGAAGCGAGGAGAGGGAGACTTTCTGGATGATGGGCGTCCTTATATCACCAAGATCTTCGCAAAGTTTTCCCATGACGCTCCGCTGCCCATGGTGAAGAAGAAACATCTCACCATTGAGCAGCTGAATGCACGGCGACGTAAGGTCTGGCTCACCATCGCTAAAAAGGAGATCCCCAAGGTTTGTATGCACGACACAGATAAAACGATTAACGCTCACGAATTTTCTAATTTTTGGTGAAATATTTAGCAGCATTTTTAAAGGTCCTAATTATCCTGTTATACCTGTGTTGCAGTCTTTCAAGCAAAAGACCTCCGCTAAGAACTTAGTGTTGACCAACGCTAAAAAGGTGAGTAAAGTGTTCATGTTGTTGTTGTTGTTGTTGTTCAGATGAACTGCAGATGAAGTTTGACCTTTGTTTTGTTTGTCCCAGTTGGCTCATCAGTGCATGAGAGAGGTTCGGCGTGCTGCTATCCAGGCCCAGAAGAACTGCAAGGAGACGCTGCCTCGGGCTCGCCGACTCACCAAGGAGATGATGCTCTACTGGAAGAAATATGACAAAGTGGAGAAGGAGCACAGGAAGAGGGCGGAGAAGGAGGCCCTGGAGCAACGTAAACTCGACGAGGAGATGAGAGAAGTAGGTGGAGTGGAAAATGAAAAATGAAAAAAAGCATGTTTTAAATTATAAGTATTTTGAATAAATTACACTGATGATTTTGATTGGTACCATAAAAGCCTGTTTGTTTCCCTCTGCTTTTCTCTGTCTCTCGCAGGCCAAGCGTCAGCAGCGTAAACTGAACTTTCTCATCACCCAGACGGAGCTGTATGCTCATTTCATGGGCGGTAAAGCCAGCATGGGGGGTCCAGAAGGAGATACGGCTCAGGAGGAAATTCTGAGAAAGCTGGAAGACACTGCGGCACACAGGCAGATTGACATTGGAGGAGGCGTAATGGTCAACATGGGACAGGAGGACTATGGTATGAATGGCTCAGTCAAGTTTATTCTGTTACTGGAGCAGAGTCAGTCAGTAACTCAATACTGAAGGTTGACGTTAGGAACTGCTGACCAAGTACTTGGAAATATTTCAGTATCAAATTAAATGCCAAGTGGGCCAGTTATTATATTTATTGCCTCTTTAGTTTATTCTCTCTGTTTGGATTATATTTCATGTGTTTCCTGTCCACACTTTTAACATGCTGTAGAGAAGTGATTATGTTTGTGCAGCAAACTACTAAAAATATAAAGCAGGTCAATTTTGGGTAATCGTTTGTCAACCAACAGATCAGTTATCACTACCCATTATAAACTACTGTTTAATAATGACTCGGGTTGGGTACCGAACTCTGTACTTTTGAGGGTACTGATCGAATTACGTTGGTTCTACCGAGTACCAATTCATGTTAGATCAGTCAGGGACAAATTTTGATACCTGAGAGTGCTTTGGGGTGAGAACGCCAGGTTCAGCGGAAGGCAGAAGCGCCCTGAATGTGGCAACGGAGCTCCGTGGCCAGCAACAGCTTTCCAGTGAGTGGAAACTCGCTGCAGCAGCCATAGTTTAAAGGATAAGTCCAGTATTTTGCACTTTGAGCCCCATTCCTGGTTGTTTATGATGAAATAGAGTGGTTAAGACC
>JAPZEB010000010.1:10727553-10738571 GCA_029783705.1 Chaetodon striatus
CATCTATTTATGGCTGTTTACAGTATACCCACCTATCAGGCAAAAAGCCACTGGAAAACACGGGAGAGAACACCCACTTCCTCCTTGGTGACCTACCCATCTACCTACGACCACACCACCGTTGACAGGGTATATACACAGTGCAAAAGCAACCCTAGGTGGGGGTGCGTTTCACTCATCTGCAAAACTGGATTGCCAGACAGTTGTAGCCTTGCCTGCTAGCTCAGGCCCACAAAGAGGTGAACAGACATTTTGACCTGTTGTAGTAGGAAAAGCACAGGCGTATTCACTAACATTGATGATGGCTGCATTCCACTCAGGGTAGGCCCTGGTGTTGTGCACACTGACACTAATGTTATCAAGTTCACCTGTGCTTTTACTACTGACAACTCAAAATGTCCACCCTGAAGCCAGCTCATCTGGCCATGGTTGTTAAGTGTGATTACTGCTGACAGTCACACAGCCTGTTTGCTGTACAAGTATCCTACACAGGGACTGCTGTCAGACATAGGAGCTTACAAGTCTGAATGTATATAGTAAAAAAAGATATACTTACATGTATAGATATAATTGATGCAACAACCCTTTGATCCCCAGGAATACTTCTTGCACACCTGAAAGTGACCCAGTTGTAATTTGCACACTTACACACCTGCACAGGAAACAGTAAGTTAACACCCCCTTCTGCTGATGTGGAGCACCATTTGTGTCTCTCACTCACACACACACACACACACACACACACACACCAAGGATTTGAACTAGCAGCATGTTTCCATCTTCATTTTCTGAATCTGAAGCCCAACTGTCATTTATACAGCCCCCATGGCAGCGAATAATAACTTTCAGCTATTCCACTTTTTTTTTTTTTAAGGAAGACGATACTTAAAGGGGCAGGTCACTTGAAACACTTCAAAAACACATATTTTTCCTTTTACCTGTAGTGCTATTTATCAGTCTGGATTGTTTTGGTGTGAGGTGCAGAGTGTTGGAGATATAAGCTGTAGAGATGTCTCAAAGCACCAAAACAAAAAATACACTTGATAAACTCAACAGCAATGTCTCTTTCCAGAAATCATCGGTTACTCAAGATAATCCACAGACCTTGTTGTGAGCAGTTTCATGTAGGAACTACTTTCTTTCTACCAAACTACTTGCCAATCATATCACTGTGCAGTAGGAAGTGTGCATCTACTGCTAGCTCACCTAGCACCATTGAGTTCACTAACGTTACAGCTCAGTTAAGGACGTCATTAACCTCTTCCCACATAGCTGTATACAATGAATACATAGTGAATCTCATGTCATAACCAAATATTTCACAGAACTGGCAACACACCTGACAGACCAACCTCCTCACTTCCTTGACACTATCCATAATTGGTCCTGTTTTTATCTCTGTTCTGCTCCATACATATATTCCACAAGACTGGACAGCGAAAAAGTCAGAATTAGCTTTTCTGCCCTTTCTTTCTTTTTTAAAGATTATTTTTGTGGCTTTTTGCCTTATTAGATCGGACAGAATGAGCGTGAAGGGGGACAACATGCAGCAAAGGGCCACAGGTTGGAACTGAGCCTTACGGCCGCTGCTGCAGGTACGTGGCCTGTGCACATGGAGCACCTGCTCTAACAGGTGAGCTACTGGGCACCACACTATTCTGCCATTTCTGCAGTGGTGCTTCTATCCATCTATGACGAGTGCATTTCCTTGTGTTTAACACTGGGGGCATATTCCGTAGACTATGCAGAAATTCAGACACAAAACAAAACTGTCACACTGTAACAAGCCCAAGCCTCTTGTACATGAGTGGCTGTTTGCTTCCTTCAGCACAGTGATTCAGTTGGCAGGTGTAAATCGCAAGAAAAAAAAAAGTTCCTACATTAAACTGTTGACAAGGTCTGAGGGTCATGAGACACTGCTGATGAGTTTTTTAACCTTTTTTTTTTTTTCGGCAACTCGCACCAAAACTATCTAGAGTGATAAACAGCACCACACAGTAGGAGTAAAAATATGTTTTTCCTAGTTACAGGATGAACTGTCCCTTTAAGATGTTTTTTCATTTGTATTTCCATGAATAAGGCTACATAAAAATGAAGACAGGAGTGACATTTAAAACAAAATATTTACCTGTATATATCTAAACAAACTGAGCCTGTGAGAAAACCCTGATTTGTCCGGACTCGTTGGCAGAATGGAGGTGTTGTAAACAAGAAAATTGCAGCTGACTGCCCTTGACCCTGCAGAAGCAAAGCACTGATTCTCTGCTAAGCTTCAGGACTGCATTCAATCACAAATCTGAAGCCAACATGGATAACACGTGCTAAAGTGTTTTTAAAAAATGAAAATTTTAACATCAGAAACTCCATGAAACATCTGAGGACAATCATGTGATATGAATAAGAGCTTCAGCTTCTAAATGGACCTCATTGTGAGACTCTGTCAGCTACAGAGCTGCTGACAGCTTCCTCTCTCTTAACACATTTAACTTGTTGTTTCGCATTATGGATTTCAGAGGCAGACTATTATTATATCATTGTTTTTATTACTATCATTGTAATTTTTCATCATTTCATCTTTGCACAAAAAAAAACAAACAAATAATACATTTTTCAGGAGTTGATCACCCCTCCCAACCCCCAAACCCACCACTACAGTTACAGTTTGCTCAAAACACATTTAAAATCAATGTAAATTACAGCAATGTAAAACAAAATAATGTAAAATAAAATCAACCCTGAAAGAGATAATATAACAGCAACAGCCAGAATAATAATTAGAATCCAATACCCAGCACCTTAATACAATGATCAACTTTTTAAAGAAAAATCTGACGTATTAAAAACTGAAAGTAAAATAATAAAAACGACAGTGTGTCATTGTGAGAGAAAGAAAAGAAAAAGTGTTAAGTTAGGAACAACCAGCTTACGGGACCTGGCGTTGTCCCCATCGCGCCCTTTCTCTAACCCCCGTGTGTGTGGTTTTCTTTTTTCTTCTGCTTCGACAAACTGGAGCATCAACATAAAAGTGAGAGAAAGGAAGTGACGTCTTCTGGTTCTGAACGTGAACGTGTGCTCTGATATGAGAACGATTTGGCGAAGAAGTCTCTTCTCTCTGCTTCAAGCCATTCTGGACCAATAAGGCCTTTAAAAGAACAGACAGATGAAAAAAAAGAAAAAAATGGCCAAAAATGAACGAGCAGTAGTCGTCACCACCACCATCAACATCATTAAATACACCAATAACTGCTGTCTGCACTTGGGGGTGGGGTTTAATGCGATACACTATGAGCTTTGTGTTTAATGAGTGTGTGTTAAAGGTGCACTACACCAAAAAGGCAGCAATGATATGATCCGACGTGACCCTTCACACCCCGTCCCCCCCGACCCGAAAAATCCAAATCTGTACAAACCCAAAATTTCCAACGACACAAAAATATATTATCAAATCAAAAGTAGAAGAAGAAAATAATTCACCATTCGTTGTCGTCGTTGTCGATTCTTTTTTTTGTTTGTTTGTTTTGTTATTTTTTTTCCAGTGATCTTTTTTTTAATACACTCACACACACACATACTGTTTGTTACATACTCCAAAGACACCGTTTTTGTGTGTTTGCTCTTTGGGAACACGTGTAGCAGAGAGGGGATGTGTGGGTGGGTGAGGGGGGTGGGGGGGTGGATGGGGATTTGAAGGGGTCATATCTTAGGCACCTTTTTTTTTTTTTTACTGATTGGTTGGCTGTCAAAGTCATGATTATCACACAAGGCCAGGTCAGATACGAGGGGCAACGATCCACCTTCTCCTCCGTCTACTGTCCAGGATGGCCCGAGATTATAAATTAACATTTCAGTCTTCACACCTTGTGTAGTCAGTCTATTCGCCAGTCCGTTCAACCATTGTCACAACTGGGAGAGGTCCTTCACTGTACATGTTTTGCATACAAACACTCGGTCAACATAAAGTTTCTCAGTTCCTTTTTTTCTGTGTTTTTCGCGGAGCAGAGGTTTCTGCCCTGTCCAGTTCCTCAAGTGTTCCAGAGCAGCAGTGGACATCTAAAACAATCTCCAGTCTCTTCTCAGCATTTGTAAACAATCCAGAATATTTCATTCTGCCTCGATTGTGTCTTTCTCCTCGTTCCCTCGCTTTCAGAACCCCTCACAGTTTATACCTGTAGGATAGAAAGGAGAAAAATTGGAGTTAAAAGACAACAAAATAACAGTATAAAGTTCAGTGTGTAAGATTTAGGGGGATCTAGTGGTGATTATGGCAGATTATAACTAGCTGAAACTTAAACCGCTTAGAATTTCTTTGGGGTTTATTCTTCAGGAGGTTTTTACCGCAAGCCGAATTATCCGCAGAGGTCTCCTACTCTCCAAAACAAACATACCCGGTGATTTCAACCGGTAGAAACACTGAATAAAGCAGTGTCATGTTACAAATCAGTGTTTTTCTGGTGCTGTTCGGCACACTGGAGATGGGCCTCTAACTAGCACCTGCTAATCTGTGCTCACATTGTTTGTCTGATAACTTAAGATCCAGACATTCAGGAGGTTTTTACCACAAGCCGAATTATCCGCAGAGGTGTCTTCCTCCCCAAAACAAATCGACCCGGTGATTTAAACTGGTGAAAACCCAGAACGAAGCAGTTTCATGTTACAAATCAGTGTTTTTCTGTTGCTGTTTGGCATGTCGAGACGGGCTTCTAACACACCTGCTAATCTTTGCTTGGCTTTATTGTCTGCTAACTTAAGATCCACACATTCAGGAGGTTTTTCTTGGGAGCCGAATTATTCGCAGAGGTCTCTTCCTCCCCAAAACAAACAGACCCTGTGCTTTAAACCAGTAAAAACATTGAATAAAACTGTTTCACATTAAAAATCAGTGTTTCTCTGTTGCTGTTTGGCATGTTGGATACGGGCCTCTAACCAGCACCTGTTAATCTGTGCCCGCCTTTTTTGTCCAACAACTCAAGATCCAGATGTTGAGGTGGTTTTTACCGCAAGCCGAATTATCCGCAGAGGTCTCTTCCTCTCTAAAACAAACATAACCGGTGATTTAAACCAGTAAAAATGTTGAAAAAAGCAGTTTCTCTCCTATCAGATTTGCTGTTAAGTACGGTGGTGGACACAAAAACGCAAATGGCCCTATCTAGAGCCAGTGTTTGGTTTGTCTGTTCTGGGCTACTGAGAAAGCAGTGCCACATGGTGATCTCTGTAAATGAGGACCCGCTCCCTGAATATATATGAATGGCTCATCCTACGATAACAAAAACACAATGATTCTTATTTTCAGGTGATTATACACTAAAGAAAACATACTTCTTATATTATATTCCATTTCTGCCAAGGCATCCCCCTCAATCCTTCACACTAGACCTTTAAGTGTTTTCAGAGTGCTTTTTTAACTCTTACAGCTCACATGCTTCAGTATCGCCATCATATTTTCCTTGGAAATGAACATCTTTAAAAATTCCACGAAATGCCACAGCAGTAAAACATAGCACCTCTGAGACCGAGCGGAGCCAAACATGTGTGAGGAATCAGTATAAGCTCGGACTCTGGGTCATCACGTGGCCAAAATAAAGAATAGCCAGAGTAATTTACAGAAACCAATAATGCAGCTGATTGGGCTCTTTCCCCGGCTAAGTACCCATAATGCAGTCTTTCTACAAATTGCATTATCGGCTGTCATCAATGTTGGTGCAGCGGTGAGGGACGGTGCACTGGGGATGACATTTCAAGTGGAGGATCTGAGAGGAAAAAAAAGCTGATGAAGATGTGAATTTTTTTTGGCTTACCTCAGTTGCTATGACGCACTCCCTCCTCTCCTCCGCTATAACAAATACCGACTGGTACATGGAGTCTCTCGAGGAGCATATCGTTGATATCCTACACTCTGGCTTTTCACTGCAGACACAAATCACACTTTGCGTTAATGCAAACTAGAAGCACATGGCAGAGCTCTGCATCAGGCGCACACATGTGCGGACGGGGAAGCAGCAGGACGTAATTGACAAACATGTATACTTGTAAATGAAGAACAATGTGTTTATAGGTTTGAAAATAAAACTTTACAGCTGACAACAACAAGTGAGCTGAGGCAGTGAGTGAGTCAGAGCACCATTAACAGTATTTCTACTCCTAATATACGACAGACAAGACATAAAGAGATGACTTTAGTACAGTGGGGCTCGTCTTACCTGTACATTCTACTCAAGGGCATTTTGTCTTCTAAACATTTGTCATAAATAAGACTTTTATCCTCTTGCGACTTTTCATCCTTGAACTCCTTCGATTTCGAGTTGTAAGAGTCCAAGTGATAGTTTTTATGGATAAAGTTCGATTTCTCCGAATCGCAGTCCACCTCCAGGCTCATTTTCTGGTTGGTGTTCTTCAGCTGGCACTCGGGGATCAGGTTGTCTTTCTGAACGTTCGACAAGTTGTTCATAGTCTCTGTGTCTCCCCTGTCTCTTTGTGCCTGCCTGTGGATGTGCCTCAGCGCCAAGCCCACCATGCACAGCAGCACCAGCAGCGCCACCAGCCCCACCGCCAGAGAAACCGCAGCCCACTGGAAGCCGTCTTGATTCTCTCCGTTCACGGGAGAGGTGACTGCGGCGAAGAACTCGCAGCGAGGCCCGGTGAAGCCTGAAGGGCAGATGCAGGTCGCTGGAGGCTTGCCTGGCCCGCCGCCGCCGGTGCAAAGGCCCCCGTTGAGGCAAGGGCGAAGGGAGCACTCGTCCAGGACTCTGTCGCAGTTGCGTCCCCCGTAGCCTGCAGGACAGGCGCAGGTGTAGTCGTTGATTCGGTCTTGGCAGGTGCCGCCGTTGAGGCAGGGGTTGCCGGCACATTCGTTGATGTTGATTTCGCAGCGCTGGCCGGTGAATCCTGCGCGGCAGCTGCACACACGCACGCCACCGTGGATCAAACACAGCCCACCTACAGGAGAGAAGAGGAGGACAGTTAGTATCAACAAATACAGACTTTCTAAATTTGCATCCAAGACGATTACGACATCAGAAAGAACACGAGGCCTCTTCAGTTCACACATCTCCACAGTGTGACCACAGCGCCGTGCATTGTTCTCCCAACACAGAGCAGCAGTCCCAGAGCCCTCCATGTTTACAAGAAGACAGAAATCGAGCTGCGCTGGATATTTGTCCCCCTCTCATCAACAACCGCAGCGAGCAGTGGCGACATTTACAAGCTGCTGCTCTGAGCTGCCGAGTGTTTATACGGAGGACAATAGACACCAAGTTCCCACCAATTCCTGTTGTTCCACACTGCTGCAGGAATTCGAAGGGGGGAGAAAGAGCGAGGGGAAGTTCAGAAAGGAGGGGGGGAAGCAAAGAGGGGAGGAAGACCGTACCATTAGCGCAGGGAAGCGACGTGCACTTGTCCACTCTCTTCTCGCAGTTGAGTCCGGTGTAGCCGCGGGGACACTCGCACATATAGCTGCGGCCATTGTCCTTCTCCCAGCATTTGCCGCTGTGGAAACACGGGGAGTCGGCACACGTCAGGAGGCTGTGCTCACAGTGCGAGCCCTCGAAACCTTGGGGGCATGTGCACATGTAGCCGCTTTCCAGATTCTGGGGGAAGTGAGGAAGAGAGGAAGTTAGGCAGAGAGTTGAAAACCTGGAGAGATAGCAACAAGAATATAAAGGTGTGTTTCTAACTTACTGTACATATCCCTCCATTCCTGCAGGGGTTGCTGTCACACTCCTGCATCTCCAGCTCGCAGTTGACCCCTGTGAAACCTGGCAGGCATGTGCACGTATAGCTGCCCTGTCCTGTGTTCATGCAGGTGGCGCCATTCACACAGGGGTGGTGATGGGTACAGAAGTTCAGGTCTGGGAGGGGGGAGAGGAGTGTTTGTTTACAGGGAGCCCGCAGCAGGACAGAAAAAAGAAAAAGAAAACCTCAATGTGTACAAAGCTAAGCTTCAGAGGAAACCTAATTTACTAATGCTTTCAAGTTAATTCAAATGAAAACAGTGCACAAGTAACACGAGAACATCTTTTAAAAAGGAACAGCAGCAGTGGTCCAAGTTGTCTGTTGTACCTTGGTCACATAATAGGCCTCCCCAGCCCTCCTGACAGTTACACTGCCACGGCAGCTGGCAGGTGCCGTGCTTACAGGCCGGGTACTTCCTGCACTCGTCGCAGAAGGTGCCCTGCCAGCCGTCTCTGCATCTGCAAAATTACAAAACATATTCCTCTAATTAATCACTTCATTCCTCCTATTGTAGATCTTATAATAGCTGTGAATAACACATCCGAATCTGGCACTTAAAACTGCCAATTTGTCGACTTTATAGCGCCGTCATGGATTAGCTGGCGATTACATTAGGAATCAATCACCAGTCATGCGAGCAGACATTAATGGCTGCTGCACGGCTGGATACAGTCATTAAATGCTCGATAAATCCATAACAAAAAAAAATTAAAAGTGAATTTTTTGTGAGTGAAATCATACGTCAGCGCTGGCGATTATGTTTCCACCAACATCATGACATCACTACACATCAGTTACTGCGAGCAAACAACGTTGTTTTCCATATAACCATGGTGACTTATGATGTCAGCACTGTCGACATTACAAACAAAGTGCACGCGCTAACTGCAGGGTAAACAGAGGCAAACAATCATGAAGGTATGAGCAGTGTTAAGGACAAAAAAAAAAAAAAAATAATAATAATAGCACAAAGGTGAAATATTGCTTTCTGGCATGGAGCCAGCAGAGAAGACATTTTTTCTTCTTTCCCATGAATATCTCTTTCTCAGCACAGTGCGCCGCCGCAACCTTGTCAAACCCCGAGATTGTGGGATGTACTTTTAAGGTTTCAACATTTTTTTTTTTCTGCTGAGTGAGCAGGGGAGCAGCTTTACGGTGTTGGGTATCTGAAGGGTTTAACCTAAATTTGGGCCAGTTTCAGTGGTGGGAATGATGGATTTGTGTCTAAAAAGAGGGCAAAATGGGATTCAGGGGGGAATTTCTCACAGCGATCCGGTGAGTGAGTGTGTGTGTGTGTGTGTGTGTGAATTATCCTCGCTGGTGAGTGAGACATGGTAGTGACACGAAAGGAACATGGGAAGCGGAGAAGTCAGTGAGTGACGCAGGGAGACGAGGGAGGGAACGTACTTATGTTGTGTTGTTTTAGTGAGCCTCGACCTCTCTTGATAAATGCTAAGGATGCTGGAAAAAGCCTATGTGAATCTTCGAGGGATGAACATGATTTGTAGGCGTAGGTGCAGATTTCGGGGGGACGCAATATTTAGAACATGTGCGTTTATTTTGACAGATTTAAAGACATGCCAACTACAAATTTAAGCGGAGAAGACACAAATTGGTGCGTACAAATCACCAGAACGCAGAAAAATTACTTATTTGTTGCTCAAATTTTTCTAAAGAGCATCCCTGTTTAATGTGTGCCCCCCCCTAAATGTTTAAACTACACCTACGCCCTCGTTTGTGTGACTCAGAGCCGCTGATTTTAATATGACAATAAACCCTAAAATGGATTTTAGAGAAGCACGACCGAAGCGCCCCACGTGGATGTAACTGTTCCCATATGTGTCCCTTCCTACACTTACATCCAACACCTATTTCGACACTTCAGAATTATTAATACTTACACACACTCGCCAGGTTTGGAGCAGTTTCCGTTCCTCTCGCTGCAGCCCTCCAGACAGATAGCTACAGCGAAGACAGAAAAAAACAAACATACAGTTAAGTCTGCTGCTCTTTTTCTTGCTTGTGCGCCCACCTGGGTGCTCTATCGGTCAAATAATGTGTCAGATATTAAGTTTCACAACTTTACAGCAAGAAAAAAATGAGATCTATAAGTGTTAGAGGTAAGACAACACTGCAGGAGCCCGTCACAGTCCATAACAACCAAGGCTACAGAGCCCTCATTTTCTTGAAATAGCAAACAGCATGTATGTTAAGAGGCCTCGATCTGTCTCAACTTTCCTGGGAAGCCTTCATGTGATCTAAACCTGTCCGCCACACCCCCAGCTGCCACAGAGTGGGAGTGGGGGGGTCAAAAAAATCAGTTGAGGGTTTGTTTGTCCTGTTTTAAGTGTACCGGTCTTGCATGGCACTGATTCGCAGGACAACATATCAGGCGGCTGACGGTAAGCGGCCGGTTTAGTCCAGAGCAGATGCTTGCTCTCAATAGCAGACAGCTGTCACTATTGTTGTTTGTGGTCTGCCACAACCATATTTGCAGCTGCCACTGCCGCGCGCCCAACAATGGAGAGGGGGACTAAACATCGATGGCGCGTGGCGGATAATAATGCCGCGATTAACCTTGGCGCGTGCAGTCGCCTGAGCTTCTCCTATCAATGCTCGCGCACACCCCTCCTGTCTGTGTGGATTATGTTACCCGGGCACGCGCGGTACAGTACTGTAGGAAGATAGGGAAAAATATATTATTTTAAAAACACACTCTGACAGCTTGGGATGTGGATGTGACCTCAAAACGCCAGGTAAACACACACCTGTGTAAGCTAATTTAAATATTCATGAGCTAAAGTAACGGCTAAGCTAGTAGCTAACCCTTTAGCCTTCACAGCTGCGTTCGTTAGCCGCTAGCTTCCGGTTTAATTAGGATATTTCTGACCGCTACCACTCGAAAAATTTAGGCTTTAATGTTACTTTATTGTGCTTAAAGGTCCAGTGTGTAGGCTTTAGGGGGTATATTGTATCGAAATGTAATATAATATCAATAACTATGTTTTAATTAGCGTATAATCACCCGAAATGAGCCGTTCCTCCACAGAATCCGCCATTTTGTTTCTACAGTAGCCCAGAACGGACAAACCACACAGTGGTGCTGTTACTGAAATCACATGCTACTGGTATACACTGTATACCCAATATGTTTACTATCATTCAACATACTTTTGTGTGCATAAACAGTACTAATATCTTTTCAAACCATGAATATATTAAGAGATTTGGATACGGCGTTGGAGGCGGGGCCCTGTTCATTTATATTAAAGTTGCTAAGTGGCGCGTGA
>JAPZEB010000010.1:10784787-10796474 GCA_029783705.1 Chaetodon striatus
ACGAGTTCTGTGATGCTGGTTTGGTGTGTCTGGGCCTTAAGAGAAATGTAATGTACCACTTTTGACCTACAATGTCCCAAAAGTCAAAGATTAACCCTTTGCTAGGCTCTACAAAGGGTCAGTTGCTGGCACCCACGAATGCTTTTCTTTTAGTCCCATATTTTGTTTATTTGTATTTTTTATGAGGACTGAAGGAAACTAAATGACAATTTAGAAATATTGCCCGAGCTTTACAGTCTTCCTCTAACTATAGTCACTTGAAAACCCACTTAAGACACAGCAGAGACTTCCTCGCCCCCTGCGCTCACTGAATCTTTACAACCGTCATCAAAGTCAGTCTTGACATGGTAAACAGGACACTCATGTCCTATTCTCATCCTTCAGTTGATTACTGAGCTGTCTGCCCCGCTGGCTCCTGTAAGACCTGAAATGATCTACTGTGCGTCAGGCTCATTCAGAAACTTATGGGCTATTCTGATGATTGCTGCTCGGACATTTTAAATATTTGATACTATAAGGAGTGATGTATCTTTCCATCACACTCTTTCTTCTTATTCTGCACTCTTTCTAAGTCACTTTTCCCTCCTCCCTCTCTTCCTCTCTGTGTCTGCCTCTTTGCTATATTGGTTTAATACTCACTGATCTATAAAAACCACCACGGCTCTTTAAATTAGTCCCGCTTACAACAAATCTACCCTGTTTTTTAACCTCCAGCCAGCGAGGTTTTGAACTCTGTTTGTTTACCAGCGGGAGTCCTTTTCCTTGATCCCTTCAAAGGCGGCCTACTGTATTCTCTGATCCGAGCCCAGGACGAGACCAGCTGGGTTACTGCACACATCATTTGGGGAATTAAATGATGGGAGCAAAGAAACAGCAAACAGACTCAGCAGACATCCTCCCACCCCCCCACTTTAGACACAATCAGGTACTTGTGTGCCGATGTTTCCTCCAGAAATAGTCTGTGATACATTATCGATCCCTTTAATGAAATTCTCCTGCCATTCACTCGCTCAAGGACACTTAAGTACTGCAGTGCAAATGGCTGCTAACTAAATCTGAGGAGCAATCAGTTGGTTTATAAAGCCTCTCAGGATACTGTAAACATTTCTTTAGGGGAGCAAACCTCAAAACTTTGACCTCCACAGTGCCTTCATCGGCTCTTTATACAGAATATATAAATATTAACCTCAGCCTGTGAGTTCTTGTACACTTAAGCTGCACAAAGCGCTTCAGATGGTCTCCAATCAGGCGCTGTAGCTTAAAGCTGTCATGATAACGCCAAGGTCGCACTAGGAGAAAGAAGCAGATGTGAGAATGTAATAATAGGCTGTAATAACGATTTCTTTAAAAAAGCACTTTTTCTTCACTGTCCTTGCCTGGACAAGGACGAATCCTCCCCTTCAACGCCACTGTGACACTGTATTTTGACAATAACTGTTCACTGACAACGCCGCGTTGCTAAATTATACCCACTGTTATTCCTTAAGAGCATCCTGACCGCCGCTCTGACTTGATAAATGGACCCACAGGACAGCTAACCTAAGTGCATTTATGAGTGGCAGTAATTGAATATGGCTTAAAGGAAGCGATTCAATTACTTTTGTGTGTGACACGGCGTGCCCTCCCTCTCTTTTCTCCTCTCAGTCTAATGGTATGGTGCCTGTAAAGAATGCAGTCAGAACGGCTCTCTGTCACTGCACTTAGTGTAAGGAGGGCGGTGGGATCTATATTTGGGAAACACAGAGTGCTTTTCAATTGTCTAAAGTGCCTTCACTCATGTCTTTTCTTTTAATGACGAGTAAATGCTAATTCCTTCGGTGTATTGATCATAACATATTGACACATTCTCTGTTTATTATACCCGTAGAAAGGTCACTCCTGAGCTAAATCAATTGCAGCTTGTGTGACTCACTGATATTGCCAACCCATTCTTGGTTGATGCAACAGAAAAATACTGTAGTTTACTCCTGAGTTAAAGGTACAGTGTGAAGGATTTACGGGGTGTAGTGATATCTAGCGGTGAGGACAAATGTGTGTCTTTTCTGATCCAGCTTGTCACATTGGGGCTGCTAATTATGGTCAACATGAAAACATGAATGGCCCTATCTTGAGCCAGTGTTTGATCTTACCTCTAGGGGCCTCCAAAACCACACCAACAGTGACCTCATCCTGTCTTTTTTTTGAGTGAATGAAATATAAAACAAATTATTAATTACGTCTGTGTTGAAATACAAACCAACGAATGCAAAGTTACATTCAAGTGCTCCTCTGATGATTCAATTTTCCGAGTTAGAAAGTCGTTTTCCAGGTCAGAGCATTTACAAAAACACATTGATCACAGTTTGAAGCTTTTAAGTACAAAGCAGTTTTGTCCCAGACTTGTTGCCGTACCAGTACATTCTCCAAAACCCCACTTAAGTATTGCTTTACCTGACTAAACTATTAGATATTTTTCTATATCATCGGAGTCACTCTACATGGACAGCAACTAACATTTACAACCTAATACCATATTAAAAGATTAGCTACACATGCAAAACATTGACATGCAATGTGCTAATTAACGAAGGGTTAAAAACCATCAACAGAACATGGCCTCTGCTTATATGACGTCAACTCGGCAGCCCCTGTGTTCACGTTTTCGCCGACTTTATAATTTACAAGACACAATTTCTCTCTGCAGAGATGTTATATTTGGAACAACTGCAGTATTCTATATCAGAACAAGTTATTATTTTATGAAAAGTGGTTTAACAATGGTATTTTGACAGTAAGTCAGTTGTTTAATAAAGACAGGCTTCTGTACAACTAGTCAGAATTTTGCACGTTGTATTTGCTATGATTACTGTAACAAAGACAATATTGCTTTTTTTTCTTATCTAATTTTGCTTCTCGACAGATTTCACATTCACAAATGTAAATTTACAAACAAAAAAAGCCCCTATTTTTGTATTTATGAAGGAGATGGACCAGCAATATCTTCAAAATTCTCAAGTGAACCTTCCGTAACATCCACCCATGTCTTTATTTTAATTTTAATTTACGTTACATTTGTTTTACTCTTGTTGTTTTCTCAGTGCTCTCTGTGTATTATTCTGTTCAAATATGTTTCAGGTCTCATTGTGTGTTAAAAGCTGAAAATAAAGTTTATGAACACTTTAAACAACTAACAACAACAACAACAACATTTTGGCTGACTTTCCGAGTTGTTGTTTAGACTAAAGGGGGCGTTCACGTGACTTTTCCCAGTGGGGAAACTCGTTTTTCCGATTATTCCGATACCCCGTGAACGCAGGCGCTGAGTCGGGTGACAGCGGAAACGACGCGACAGTTTAAAGACAGAGCAAACAAACATGGATGAAAGTGGTGGAGCAGTGGATAGCAAATGAACAACTAAAAATAAGGATAGCAGAGATATTGCACTTTGGAAAAACATACCGACTGTCTCAGTTTTTTTTCAGAGGGCGTCTCGCTGGTAAAGAGCCCGGTGAGGACGATGCTAACACTGTTAGCTCAGAGGACAGCGACGTTAACCGTTACCTAGCAGCAGCAGCCAGGACCAACTCACCTGTCCACACTCGACTGGGACCAGACCAGCAGCATCCAACATGGCGTCAGCATCAGAGAGCCACAGCCCAGCTGCGACAGCCACCTGTTCACCTGGTCACCTGCCCCACCCACTGCACCTGAGCCCCAGCCAGAGTCCGACACCGACGCGGAGGCGAGCACCTAGCGGCCCTACAGTGACACTGAGGCGGATTGCAGAGACCCAGTGGCGCCGGCGGTTTGGTGAGTTACCAGTTTAACAGCCCCACAGTTTGTCTGTTAGTTTCTACCTGTTTGTTGTAATCACACTTTTTTACCTGACTGCCCAGGCCTGGCTCCAGAAGGGGCTGACAGGCCTGTTAAAATGGAAAGGGCCATTTGTTTCCATAGTCAGAAGTCAGATATCACAAAAATACTAGTGAAATAGTGTAAATAATAAAAAATAAAACGTACGAAGTGTGTAAAAATATATCAATAAAATATGTGCATTAAGCTGAAATGTTAACAATGTTATGTCAACTATTTAAAAATATAAAATATCTATAACATGCTGAGTATGTAAAGTGTGTAAAAAATAGGAAAGTTTGCCTTATGCTGCATTACAATGTGTAAAACTAGTAAGTAAAGATGATAAAACTAAAAATATGTGTGTAATGCTACAGTGTACAACACCATACATACATAAACAGAAATTAGAATAAGAAATATATGTAATATAGACAAATTGTGCAACGTATGTTAAATATACATTCAAGAGTGGTGTTGGTAAGAATAAATTAGGATACTGAGGAATATTTCACAGTTGAATAATTGCAGTATTACTCTAGTTAAAAAAAAAAAAAATGATTTAACCAACTATCCCAAGAGAGGCTAAATAACAACAACAGGCTACTTTTCCAATTTAAAAAATACATTTATTAATCAGAGCACAGCACTCACATAAGAACATAGTACTAGCAGAACGCTTCATATTTTATGAACTTGTGACAGTCACTTCCATGTCGTTTTACTGCTTTATAGCGCCTGCCTGTCTGTTTATATCATGTTTAAGCCTTAAAAGCTGAGCTGAGTCAATCCATATAAGAGACGAGTACTGGGGAACCAAGTAGCTCACCTGGAAGAGCAGGAGCCCCACGTACAAAGACGCCAGCCCCAGCCCCACTGTCTTAGCAAGCCGAGGCTCAAAAGCCCAAAAAATAATAAAAAAAAAGAATACTGGTTGTCCATTTCTCTCATATTATTCATATTTTGTGTGTGATTGATGGAAGAATCTGAATCACAGCACAGTATACATGGAGGCAGGGCAGTATGGCTCGCATATGCTGTTGAGCTACACTCTGTAGACTAATGCGGTGATATTGTTGCTGCTGGCCCGAGAAAGTATCGCTGCAATCATGTGCTGTAAATCCTGCATGATAAAAGACATCTACAGGTGTCGATATTGTTCTCCAGGTTGTGATCATAGGCTGTAGTCAGTAAGTGTAATCTTATTTGCGCACCACATTTAGGCTACACAGACGGGTTTGAATTAGGGAGGAGTTGGCATTATGGGGAATACTCTTTGTGGCTTTCTTGGCTGAAAACAAGAAGTCTTTCCTCGTCTGTTGCAGGACACATTTTGGCCGCCATCTTGGCTCAAAAGCTTACATCCATAGAAAAGCTTGGTCTCATTTTGTATCAGAGCATCTGCAGGTTAAATCCATACCCTGTATGTTATGATCCGCTAAAATTGGCCACGGCTATCGCCTGAGCAGAGGCTTAAAAACGTTTTACAGAGGGTTATGTGCTGGACTGTAGTAGTAGCTGTTTCCATGTACTTCTAGTTTCACATAAGCTAAGCGGCTGTGGCTTTATATTTAGAGTACGATAAATGGTTTTTAATCTTATCTAACTCTTGGCACGAAAACCAAAAATAATAGTTTTTCTCAAATTGTTTTACTATTCCTTTAAAGAGGTATAACTCCGCTCCTCAGTCTTCTAATTCCCTTCCACTGGAGTTGTATGTATTGCTGCGCACAGTACAGGACATAAATACATGAAGTACAGTCACACTGACCTCAGACGGCCTCTTGTCGTAGACAACAGATCTGACATTTTTGGAGCCTTATCTCATCCAGATAGTTTCTGATTGTTGTCAGTACGGTCTGGTTTGTAACAAAGACTCGCAGAATCTCCCTCCACAATCGCAGCAGCCATGAGCTCCAACATGCTGCTTTCTGTTTCCAGTCGACAACACGGATTCCTCCTCGTGTGACAACAAACAGGTTGCTTCCTTCTTGTAAACTCGCCTGTTTGCCGGATCTTTCCACAGAATTCAGCGTCCATGTTGTCATCCAGCAGGTGTTTCTACCCCCCTTAAATCCTCCTTATTTGACCTCATGTGACACTGACTGAGCATGTAACAGTTAAAGGTGGCTGGTTCCCTTATGGCACCCCCCCACCCACAATGCTGAAGGAAAAATAATGAGCCTAATTAACTTGGGGGTAATTTTCGAGTAATTTCCTTTTTAATGGGCAACGGTTTGATGCCATTTGTTTGGTAAATGGCATGTGCCCTTAATGGTCTCTCTGTGAGTGAACCCTCCCCCCTTTCTCTTAAATCCCGAGTGATCATGAGCTCCTGAGTGAATTAAGTTAAAAACAGCCTAATTTAAAGCCGGGCTGTATAGCCAAGTGGGACGACAACAAATGTTGCAGCGGCTGCTAATTGTGTGAGCTGGCTTTGGATCAGATTTCAGTGCACGCTGATTAGGAGTCAGGGTGGTCACCTCTGCATCTGAGGCTTTGTGCTGTCTGTGACTCGTCTTAATTACAGTTAAAGTGATCCATCTAGTCGAGTTTGACATTATTAATCTAAGATTTGTGTCACTTTTTGTGTCACAGATGTTATTATAGGCGGGTATCGAGTAGCGGTACTAAATTGGTATCAGTTCCTGAATGGCCAGTACCCAAATATCAGTAAGCTGCTGACAAAACTGTGCTGCGATCGGCATTCATGTAACGTTAATTCATTCTAACATAGCCGGCATTTCCAAATTCCTGACCATTAACTCACGCTTACGACATTGTATAAATCTAAGGCTCTTTGCTTTAGCAAAGCAGCCTCTGCACCTACCTCCTCAGTAGGGATTGGTACTGAAACCCAGTATTAAATGAGCACTGGGTCTAAATGATCAAAGACGATAGTATTGATAAGCTCTGACGTCATCAGTTCTTTTTTAGAAATGGGCCGCCACAAATAAATCAGTGTATGTGAAACACTGATTATTTATCATTGTTTATCGACATAATTGAATATTCTGGTCCAGTAAGATTCTCGATAAGCATTGGTATCGATAAGCTCTATCAGCATCAATATCGTTATCAATAAAATACTCTCGAGATGTTATTGGGTTTTCGACTGCGTGACACAATGATTGTGGGTGTGTATTCATGTGTGAGTTCAGTCGTGGAGGTTTTTTCATCAGGGGCTCGGTTCCCAGGGATATTTACTCCCCGAGGCAGAAGAGTGACATTGGCCAGATTGAGAAACACAGCCCCTACATCATACAGTGGAACACATGGCCTCTCATACACACCCAGTCTCACACACACACACACGCACACACACAGCCATCTGGGCAAGGCAAACGTCAATTACATCCAATTCACCACATGTCACTCAGGAATTGAAGTCACAGCGTAGTATCATTAAAACAATGATCTACGCTCCAGTGCTGCGATACACTCAGGAGACAAATGAGCAACTCATTCATCAACTTACCTGTAAAACACGAAAGGCGTGTCCTCTAACGCCAACAGGAAAACACGACAGCGAGGTGATTATCGGTACATTTAGACGAATGGCGCGTCAGACTTCAGCCTCACCTCTGTGCTTTGTGGAGAAACTGTATTTGTTGATGTATTGGCTCAATTATCCCAAAATGATCCAGCTGTGAGAAACAAATATTTCACCAGCTCCATGATGTCAGAATTATGTACGCGGAGGTAAACGCGCGTTTCCTCGAGTGTTCTGGGAAATGTACATGTAGAGGAACTAAAGGTTTTGGAGTTGTTGGGACCCGCAGGTTTCTTCCTCGTGGGTGATTTGGTGACAAATTAATTAGAAATGTGTCAGCGGAGATCAAACAAAGCTGTAAGCAGCGGAGGCCGCTGAGGAGCAGTTTCCTTATAAATGGCCCGGGGAGTTTTGTGATGTCATCTGAACTCCACAGAGTTGACTCTGTAATGCTGCAGCGGACCTGTTTTTAATCTGAATATTAATCTTTAAAAGAAAGTTTTAAGCTGTGCTTTAACTGATGCGTCTGCATAGTTCTTTTCTCAATAGATCAAAATCAAGATAAAGCTACAAGGCTCATGACTCCATCTATTTTAATGATGCGCTCGTTGGCTTTTTATACGGAAAATATCTCTTTTTTTTTTTTAGATAAAGGAAGTGTAGACTCATATTTATAGATGTCCTATATTAAGGTATGTCTAAGGGCATTGTGTGCCTTTATTAGACAGACGACAGGAAATGAGAGGAAAGAGAGATGACAGAAACAACAAAGGTTTCTGTCCGGATGCAAACAGGGGATGTTGTGGTTCATGCTCTGCGCCTTAACCCTCAGGCCACAAGGGCACCCCAGCTGCAATATGTCTTCACACTAAACATTAGGGGAGCACGACGATTTATTCACCTTGACCTTGACTTTGGAAACACATATACATGTGGTAAATACTCTAAAGACAAGGTGGATTTATCTGGAGCTTTCAGCTGCATCCTAGGTCACAGGATATAGTTAATTTGCTTTTAGAATATTTACCACATAAATATGGCGTGCTGTTTTCCTACAAACATTTGTACCTGTATGCTGTAACATCACAGAAATTAAAATGTCCTCCAGAGAATTTTCAGTGCACTTTTTTACTTGATAAATAAAGTGACGTAAGGGCCTTAAAGAACAAGACTTGGAACAATAACGTCAAATATATCGTAGTAAAAATCGTTCTAACTCAACTAGACGGCTGAGTCCAAAACACATCTGTAACGACAACAACAGTGGCGAACAACATTTGGATAAATTTCAGAGCAGTTTGATGACAGATAGAAATGCTGACAGCCACTTAAAATCCATCTGAATTTACAGAGCTTCACAGCTGGAGCACACAGTGTGCTTTGTGTCACCGTTTACAGAAAGCTGGAACTCATCAGTGTGGATGTTCACATCGTTATTGTTATATTTATCACCCTTGGTGTGTATGGCCCTTTAGACTTCTCTTTTCCAGGAACTTGGAAACGATATGATACAGCACAAAATAACTTGTAAAGGAAGGACAGGCATTTAAATAACTTCCATATTTGAGTGCTGGCATTAAACTGTTATAGAGTATTCAAATACTCTCAAAAAATAAGATGAATGTAAATCGGCCAACAACAAGAACAAAAGGGCTTCAATTGGCCTATTAAACCAGAAATTTAAAGAAAACATCAGCAAAGGGAACGTCTCTGGACTCTGGAGCTGCTCTCCTACTGTACCTGTCGGTTCAATGTCTACCCTGTTAGTACAAGCTAACACAGCAGCAGCAGCCAGCATCCAACACTGAGCCATTTAACGGTCCCAACAAAGTCACATCGACACCGAGACGAAACTCTGTTGTTAAACCTGCTAATAACCATTAGACTACATTAGCTGTGTGATGTAAACAGCCTCTAAGTGTGTGTGTGTGCAGGTGGACTTACTGTATCAACTGTTTCCAGGTGCGGAGCTCGCACTCCAGTAGTAGTAGTCTCATGATAATCAGAGAGAGAATGATACAGAGGCGAGCCTTACTTCTTAGTGAAGTAAGGCCCTGTGTGACTGTGTGATGCCATCATGTCAATATGGACCAAAATCTCTGAGGGATGTTTCCAGCACCTTGTTGAATCTGTGACACCAAGAATTAAGGCAGGTCTGAAGGCAAAGGGGTCCAACCTGGTACTAACAAGGTGTAGTTCAGTTCTACTATTAAAAGAAAGAAATCATCATTATTGAATATCATAGAAGTTATGATAAATTTAAATAAGCAAACAATGCATGACATTAACGTATTAAACCCAAACTTTTTGGCCTGTGACTGCTTAAAAAACAACTCAACTCATGACCCCTCCGTCCAGTTCCTTATGTCCACCGGTTATAACCAGTTCAAGCAAAGACTGATTTGCATCTTTTTTTGTTTTCCTTTTTAGGGCCTGAAATCATCCAGTAATTTAAAATGGAAGCAAAGTCTGAAAAATATTACCGAACTTTGTGTAACAGAAATGTTTTTATTCTGCTTTTCTATCTTGTTATTGATCTTGCGAGCACATAGATTCAACATCCAACAATAACTATTAATCACAGGACACATTATCATATCTGTAAGATCAAATAATTGAAATATTGAGCAACATATTCTATTTTAGTGATGCACACACACACACACATGATCTTCATTTTCAATTCCAACACACATATGTAAGATGTAATTATTCAAAGCTCCCATCCCCTGCGTCACTCCAGACCATTTTCCCTTTTTCTTTCTTTCTTCTTCTCTCAGCAGCAGTTTCAACATCACAGCAGCCGTCCTGCACCGACTTGCACTGCGTCTGCATTCGACAATCACGTCAACGCCGCTTTCATCTGATTGATCACGCAGCAGATCAGTGTCAGGGTACTTTCCTTATTCCCTGTTTGTGTTGCAGCCCTACACACGCGGCGCAGTGCGGACACTCTCCTTATCTCTTGTCCTGCGTGTGTGATCTTGTTTCTGGAGGATTCTTATCTGTACCTCCCAAACCTTGTACTGCGCTGATCTGGAATCTGAACACAGCTCGAGGGATTTTTGTGGGAGCCCAATGAGGAGAAATTCAATTAAGTGCACGGACAGCGTCGTGTAGTTTGTCTTGACTCAAGCAATGCATGTCCCCTTGAGAGCTGGCATGACAGGAAGATTGATTGTTTGTGTATTTTGTGTCTGGTTTGCTAGCTGCAGTCGTACTATAAGCCTCACAGTACAAAACACCTTTATTTGTACGTGAACATTTGCTCACAATTTATTGTATTGAGCTTCTGCCAGTGAAGATATTTGAATATAGAAGGCCTTGAAATGAATGTTATCCATCATTTTTGCCATTTGTGATGTGTCTGCCAGATGTTACAGGCTTGCAGTGGCAAAGCAGTGTGTCACAGCCGCAGCCTGAATGGGAAAAGTGTATACGAATTGTGTGTGGCAGTCTGCAGTCCCATAGCTCTGTGTCTGGCCTGAATCAGCCAAAGTCAAAGCGATAAGTCCCCTTCCTGTCTCCCGCTGTGTTTTCTGTAGAGGGATTTTACACAGTAACACAGATGACATTGTCTCCTCATGATTCCCAGCCGTAACTCCCAAGGACAGTCCATCTGAGGTGATGCCAAGAAAGTCACAAACATGACATTTTTTTACTCCACCCACTTCATTTTTTATTATTTTTTTAACGTGTGAAAACAGCGGGAGGTTTTCCGACATTCCAGAGGCTGGACGAATGACAGCTCGCCTGGTGATTGTCTGGATCTGGATTTTGAGTGGACGGGAGAGGAAAACATGGCAGGCCAAAAGAGCAACAAGGGAGGAACCGTCAAAATGCAGATTTCTCATTAGATGGAAAGAGAGGAAAAGCTTGCCGTTTTGTGAAACATTCACATGCAGTATAAATCATACTTTAGGTATGCTCAAGGTTAAATATTGCTCTTTCTAGATTGATTTATAAAATGACTTCCAGGAAAGAGGGATTTGCGAATATCTTGCGTTACAATAAACGGTATTACAAAGTGATACACAACATGTCGCCCTGTGAACTGTGGAATCGTCCATTTAAAAAGCTTTTTCAGCTTGAATCTATTATCTCTGGCCAGAATATTTCACATGCTTGGAGGGATATTAAAGGAATTCCCTCGTAGGCGAACGCAGCTGCCCAGAGCTCTTGAGTGGGGTTGGCTCAAATATTCATTAATATTTTTAGGGGTTCTTTTTTTATTGGAGAGGTGGAAATTGTGAGTGTGTGTTTACAGTAAATACACGTCATTCAAACCACAAAGCGTCACCCTGGGTGAGATCCTGGATCCTCGCAAAGTTCTAGGTCACTTAATACTCACTGATTTCCAGTG
>JAPZEB010000010.1:10823103-10838600 GCA_029783705.1 Chaetodon striatus
GGAACTAGTGTTATCTCTGAGAGTGGCCCAACAAAAAAAAAAAAACCCTCTTCCTTTTACATTTACACTCCATAAAACATTTTCACACACTGCAGCCATGTTTAAGCCATACAAAGGCTTTGCTTAAGCCTTTGGAGCCATGACCCGAAATTGATAAACAAAAGACTCCCAGTTCCTGTGCTGGGCACCATAAATCTCGAGTGTCCAAAGCATGAAGGAAGTATGTTTAAATCATCAGTGAAGTGCTGCTGGTCAATCATAGGGAAAAATGCATTTCCATAATACCCTTAAGGATAAACATAACTACCGGACTGAGTGGGATACAATGGTGTGAAATTGTACCCTGGTGCAGGACATCTAGCCGGCATAGCAACAACACAGTGCAGTGTGCCAGTCGGAGGGATTAAGTTGTTTTGAAGCCACAGTTGATTGTATGGCAGATAGCGAGGGAGGGAGCCGGGCCCATACAGCCAGATAATGGTGTGAGATAGCCTCCCACAAAGCTGCATAGCCAAGAGCCTGGCTATACTGGGAAGTGTGTTTGTATTTGTGTGTTTGTGTGTGTGTGCACTTCACGTGTGAGTTTACGTGTGCTTACGTACGCGCGTCCATCTGTTTGTATACACATGGTAATCTGAATCAACCGCGAAACTTGAGCAGGCTCGCCCACCACGTGTTTAATTATTCAAGGTGCTTTGGCTAAAAAACTCGATCACCTGGAGGATCCGTTCTGCCGCCACGAGCGCCCCCGCTTGCTGCCGCCCCGTGTGTGAGAGAGGGGGGGCAGAAAAAGAGACCACTGGAAATGAAAGAAGATACCCCACTTGCTCTCTGCGGTATGTTCACCTAAACAGGCAGAATAAATTATCCAGAGATGGTGTACAAGACCTGAGGAGCTGTCTGCAAATCTGCAAAGCTGTCGTTGTCATGTACAGGAATTATTGGACACAGTGAGACATTGCAGGGGGATTACGTGATGTAACACCAGCCCTGCTTAATTTTCCTTATATTTTTTTAAAGTTAGTTTTTCAAAAAATTGGTGTGTCCCTGGTTTCAATCAAAACACGTCACTTCCAGTATCCTCCTAATCCCCCACAGTGCTCCAGCAGCTGCCTTGATTTCATCCAACCTAATTTGCAGAGGAAAGCAAATTGTGGGCATTTGACCATCTGGTCCTACGCCTATCCCCCAAAAATAGAGTCTTTTCCTGCCCTGTCAGAGGTCCCAATTTTATTAACAGCATTGGGCAAAAGACACCCGGGAATTAACCCTCTCCCTAAGTATACCATGGGGGCAAAAACCCTGGCTCTGGAGGGGAAGTCAAGCCATGAAAATAGTCATTTGTCGGTGTTGTAGCTGTGAAAGGCGTCTTCCCAGGGAGCAGAGTATCTCTATAAGCCTCCAACTGGCAGGGAATTACTTGGTTCAGTAGAGCAGGGTGCTGAGGCTGTTCAACATCCCTGTGCCACCCAGGCCTGCAGGATCATGAAGCCTCATGTGGGCCAAAAAGGCCCAGAGCTACTTATTCTTCTTCCTGTCAGGCCAGCCAACTCACGCCACCATGGTTTCGGTCAAATTCTGTGGCTAACTTTCCCAAGAGAATTCAGGCTGAGGAGTGTGTGTGTAGTAATAATATTAGGAAGCATGGCAAATCATGTTTTCTTTCTCATTTTCCTGTAGACCACATCCCAGGGGCACAGAGAAAATTTACAGTTATTACGAGCCAATATCCTGCTATATGATGTACTATTATTTAATGATATCATTGAAAAACTGTGTATGACAAAATGATGTAGTGCTCATAAGAGACGTATCCTAAAAAACACGCTACAATGTTTGCTGGCAATAAACCGAACCTCGTGTGGTTGAATGGGCCCCTCAGCCCCCATAAACCCCTGAGGCAGCAACACAAACATTGGTGAGCCTATGATTATCTGGCCAGCTAAATGAATATTCACACTCAGCAGACTGACTGTGAAGCCGAGATAGCAGCTGGGGCCCGGGGCCTGGGGCCCAGACACCCTACAACTGCTCGTTGGAACGGCCACGATTCATCTGGATGAGGAGACGGACGCTACAGCCAAGCTCCCCAACTGTTGCCAGAAAAGAACTGAACAGGCCACGCCAAAACGACCAGGCACAGATAGGTTGGACATTTTTGGTGACTGAACAAAAAGAGATGATCATAAAATAAAAAAATCAAATAATTCTGCTGTGGCGTAGCTAATGACGGCATGTTTGGTTGCCATATGTAGCCTAATACTGCCACCCAAATAAATAAAATGCAGATCGAACTTTGAAATTTGCTCCCACTGAAAGAGACACAGTTGCTCAGGGACACCTCCAAAACATTATGTAGGGTCTTTATTATGATCACTAGTTTTCTTGGAGTGGGAATTTATAGCCTTTAAAGAGGTATCACAACACACCTACTTGAAGGCCTTTTATATTTTGAATAGAATAAAGCCCTAAATTGTCATTTAATAAATACTACAAAATATCTAGTAATTCTCAAAAACTGGCTTAGACTTTTTATATTTCTACTTTTCCCACTTTTGCAACAGGAGCACAACAGTTTTCCTCGGGATTAATAAAGTTTTATCTTATACTCAAACATGTACAAGTGCAGTCAGACCACACAAAAACAAAAATGAGAACATAAAAAGACAACAAAAACAATGAAACAAGCATATACAACAGAAAACCATTAAAAAAACAACAACAAACATATACATTCATGTTATGTTCACCAACACATTTTTTCTTCACTCAGAATAACAGCGCTGACAATTCCACTATAATTCATTATTACAACACTTGCGTACATAACAACACACACGCTCTCAAGGTGTGTTTCTATCCGCCTCTTCATATGTGTATGTATGTTTTCAATTTGCATGGAAACACCAAAACTCTGAAAAAATTCTCATTAAAAAGTTTTTTTGCTTGGTGAGGTGGAAAAGTTGGTGTATCAATTAAAGGTAAATGCAGCTAAGTGCAATTAAAACACATTCAGCAAATAAATGATGATGTACTATTATGACGTACTGTCACTGCATAGGCCAGTGTAGGCTCTCTTTGTTGTCTCTAGATGGCTGTCTTTATGCTTATGCACATACAGTAGTTACAAGAACTCTTCAAAGAGCTGTAATAGTAACAGTTCAAAACTCTCTACTTCCATTGTCCAGTGTGCTCTCCCTTGTTATACATTAATTGTATTCCTTCGTTTAAGTTTTGATTGACACTCTTAATTACATCGTCTCGCTGCGTCCTCTTTTTCTGCAGTGGCACCTGACTGGAGAATTAGTGCCACCTAATACAGCTTCATCAGCATAAAAACAGAAACAAAAGTGGGCCCAAGTAGCTTCCTTGTGGGACTCCACAGGAAACACAGGAGATTTGTACCCGTTTAAAAAATAAACTAGTAAGAAAGAAAAACACATCTGTGTTAATGACCCTCTAAAGTCCATATGCATGTGACGGCATCATAAATATCTCATTTATTTCAATTTGAAATAGGACTATGTACAATGTACGGTATTTCTGAGAATAAATGAACCACATCGTGTACAAATAGGGCTAAAATTTGAATCAGTAATAACTTTCCGTCTTTAAATTTAGATGTAATTTTTTGAAATTAATAAAAATAAAGCATGTCTGGTCATATTAAAACTTAGGACTGATAACATCTGAATGTGAAGTGATAAAGAGCATAGAACCCCTTGATATCAAATAATGATCAGTGGGGCAGACATAATGAAACAGCTGTCGTGTCTCTCGCAATAATAATGTAAAATGACTGGCCGATGATGGCCGAACAAACTGCGGTGATCACTCAGGGCTTTAATTGCTACCTGGAAAAACACACAGGTGTGCTTTAACTGCACGCTCAAGCCATAAAACAACTGTTGCTGCTTGCTTCTGCTTCTCATAATGGACTTTATTAGATGTTTTATAGCTGTTTTGTGCTGATAGTCATCTGTTTAACAGTTATTGGCCATATGTTCTTTTTTACTCTGGAACAAGATTAAAATATAGCCAATAATGGGTGTTAAGTTGGCCACCTTACAAAGAGGTCAGGCGAAAATATTGAATTGTATGGGGTAAAAAACAAGATGATCCAGTTGATGGATGTGATAACAACAAGTTACACCCAGGAGATGACCAGGATATATTCTGAACTTGGTAATGAACATGTCTTATAAGTATTTAAAAGTATGTTATAATTTGTAAAATAAATGCTAATGCTGAGTAGCCCTTCTTCTGCTGCTATGCCTCACTTTTTTGTGAGTATTTTTTAATGTATCAAACGCTTAACTAAATCTACGGCCTAGCAAAGGCCATTCGTTGTTTTGTTGTCTCACATCTTGTTGTCATCATCATCTCATGACTGAAAGTAAAGCCTTTCTGTTTTGTGTTCTGCATCTAATGATGCGATCCTCTGCCCCAGTACCAAACAAAGCAGTAAATATCCCTCCGTTGTTTGATCCCTGAGAAAAGGAAGAGGCTTTGAACACTTTTCCTGGAACTCACAGCATACATAGTGGCACAGAAATGGGGTGTTTTTTCCTTACTGACGGGAGACTTAGTAGTGTAGAGGTAATGAGCGTCGACTCAGAAACAACAGCCGCTTTCACAGATATTAAATCATAAGATACACAAATCGAAGAAAGGATATTGATTTCTTTAAATTTATTGTGGGAGGACAAAAACAATTTTATGATTGGGGATAGATTGGGGATAGAAACGAAAGGACATGTGTATATGAGTATCACTGCTACACCAGAGCTCTAACAGCTGTTGTGCAAGTTCTCTACAGATAATATTCCCGTGCAGTGATTTCATCCTCAGTCACTGTCAAGGAAATATCTACAAAAATGGTCCGGCTTTGCTCTCAGAAATGATCGCAATGTATTAAGATAGTGTTTAGTGTAACAGTAGGCTTATGGTATAGTATAGTTTAGTATAGTCTTGTATAGTATAGTTATAGTATAGAATATTATACTATAGTATAGTACAGTAGAGTACAGTTTATTAAGATATAGTATAGTGTGGGTTAGTAGAGTATACTTTATTAAGGTATGGAATAGTATAGCGTAGTATAGTACAGTATATTAAGGTATAGTGTAATATGGGGTAGTATAGACCAGTATATTATGATATAGTATAGTAGGACGTAGCGTAGTACAATATTTTAAGGCGTAGTATAGTACAGAACAGTATATTAAGATATAGTGTAGTATGGCGTAGTATAGTACAGTATATTAGGATATAGTATAGTATGGAGTAGTATAGTACAATATTTTAAGGCATAGTATAGTATGGTGTAGTATAGTACAGTACATTAAGATATAGTGTAGTATAGTGCAGTATAGTAAGGTAAAGTATAGTATGGCGTAGTAAAGTACAGTATATTAAGATATAGTGTAGCATGGAGTAGTATAGTACAGTATATTAGGATATAGTATAGTATGGAGTAGTATAGTACAATATTTGAAGGCATAGTATTGTATAGTATGGTGTAGTATAGCACAGTATATTAAGATATAGTGTAGTATAGTGCAGTATAGTAAGGCAAAGTATAGTATGGCGTATTATAGTACAGTATATTAAGATATAGTGTAGTATGGTGTAGTATAGTACAGTAAAGTAAGGCAAACTATAGTATGGTGTAGTATAGTACAGTATATTAGGATATAGTATGGAATAGTATAGTACAATATTTTAAGGCATAGTATAGTATAGTATGGTGTAGTATAGCACAGTATATTAAGATATAGTGTAGTATAGTACAGTAAAGTAAGGTTAACTATAGTATGGCATAGTATCGTACAATATTTTAAGGCATAGTGTAGTTTGGCACAATATAGTAAGGCATATTATAGTATGGTGTAGTATAGTACAGTATAGTAAGATATTGTATCACATCATATCATATCGTATGATATACTACAGTACAGTATAATAAAATACAATATACTAAAAGCACTGTCTGCAACATTCAGAGCATATCAATGGTTCAGACTCTAAGCTGCGATTGTCAGCACACGGCTCTCAAGATGGAGGTGGCTGAGCTGACGGCTAGCTGGACGGGCTCGGAGAGGCTCAGATTACAACCCACATAGACGTAGAGTGACTTTATTCTCTGCCATTACTCCACTATATCTGTAAGCCCAGTTCAGACCAATGATTCACGATGAGACAAAACCGTTTTAGAAAATTGCAGAGAAAATTTGCATCTCTGTGAACAAGCTGGTCTGAGCTCGACTCAAGCTGGCTGATGGTGTCACCTGCAACTCAGCCAGAAAGTAAAGCATGTCACCTGTTTCTTGAGCTGGATGGTTGGATGGTGGGTCGCTGCTGCTGCTGCGTAGTATAGCACAGTAGGCCTAAATTAATGTATAGTTTCATATAGTTGCAGAGTGCATGTGAAGCTACAGTATGTTAAAGTATACTGTAGTATATGATATAGTATAGTAGTATGGTATAATATAGTCTGGTGTGGTAGAGTATCATGTAAAATAGTGAGGTATAGAATTGGATCCTCGTGTATGTCATGTGAAAAATGAGAATGATAGAAGGATAAATAATAATTTGATGTTCTCCACTTAAATGATAAATGTCTTTAATATGCTTGTTTTGGCCGACCAGCAGTCGACATGAGGTGACTCACTTCACAGACCACTGCGAAGGGTCAAATATCAGTCGGAGTAACCAGGTCGTCAGGTCATATGGTACAACCTGCCATGAACAGCCCCGAGGATGCTTGTGTAAAATACAGTCCTATCCAATTACAGTGCATGCATACAGTATAGTAACGCAGCATACACACACACACATACACATGCACATGCACACACACTTACAGACAAACAGGGCCCCATCCCTGAGGAGCAGTAGAGGATCAGAGAGCAGAGACAAGAGGATATCCATTAGGAAGTCTCTGTAATTGGGAAGCAGTGGGGGGCAAAGACTCATGCAGAGCAGCAGTGCAGAAAACACTGGTTTTAAAACTAAATTAGAGCTGCTGTCCGCACATTTATAGCCACTCAAAAATATGTCTCACTCTTCCATGCCCAACTTCAAATGATAATATTAATCTGTCTGAACTCCCAATATGCCTCACATAAATCTTTGCAGCGCAGCGTAAACGGTGAATGTTCCACAGATGTTGCCTTTATATTTATAGTGAGGCTCGACGGAGATGAAGAGAGATGTGACAGCATTACATTGACTTATCTCGAGCTCTTGCGTTATCCAAAGCAGCTGTCACTTAAGTCTATTTTCTGTACTTGTTGGACTGCCGCTGATGTGCTGGCACTTCACGCCATGCATGATTATTTAGAAGAGGAGGGGGGCTGCATTTGTGACAATAACACGCTTTTTCTTCTCCGTCCAATTTAAAGGAACTAATGCAGGAAGGGCTTTTTGACGGCTTTGAAGAGTAACTCTCATTTTATTTGTGCTTAATCACACTTCTGTACTTGATATCTGTTAGCCATTAGCGATCCACCGGGGGATCCAGCAGAGGTTCAAGTGTGAGGTGTTGTTATAAAACATTACAGTATCAGAATCTCTGCTATATGCTTCCAAGCCATGACGTGTTATTTCCAGTGGAGCATAGGTTGCACTCTTATATTTGTCTTTCTTCATCTCTTCCCCTCTCTCTATGTCTCGTTTCCTTCTTTTTTTGGTACCTATTCATCTCTCTTTGTCTTCCTTCTTTGTCCATTAAACTCTGGCGGTCATTATTTTCTTTTCCGTCTTTCTTTTTTTTTTTTTTTTTAATCGCTCCCCTGTCCTCTCCCCATCCATCCATCCTCCCCGCTGCTTGACAGGGCGTGTGTGTTGTTTTTATCCGAGTGACATCGGGTCTCTTCCCAGGGCACGTCCCGGGAACAGCGAGTTCAGCCTGATGGCTCCCCAGGGTCCTGCCCCTTCGTGAGCCTCCATGTTCCCTTGCTAAATTACAACCTGTCCCACGCAAGCACCCGTGGGCAAACACACACATTAACACACACACACTCCTGAACTTGTAGTACATACAGTATGCATGTCAGCAGCAACAGAACATTCACTATATGAAAAGAGGGCCTATTGCAGGAGTGTGTGGGTTATGTGCACACTCACACACAAGCACACACCCACATATACACACACAGTGCATGTTTATTCAGGTATATCCTTCCTGACTTTGCCAGTAAACCTGTAGTAGTCATGTGGTTACCTCTCAACCTCTGTGAGACAGAAAAAAAGAGGGAAAGAAAGAAAAAGAGAGGAGCGATTTCAGACTGCCGGCGTCACAGGTTACTTTACGAATGTACGAGTGGTTTTGTGAGACTGTCTGAGAGAATGAAAAGATACAGAGGCTCAGGTCACGCACATGAAAGAGAAAGCCATCTTAATTGATTCAAATGGAGACCGATCGAAAAGGGAGAGATTATTTGTCCAAAGCGAGATAGGGAGCGACGGATAGAGAGATTGCCACGGGCTCTGTGATAGCAGCGCTCTAATTAATAGGTTGTAAAAGCAGATGAGCATGGAGGATGGAGGATGTCAGTGTCAGTGTGCTCACGCTCGCACACACACTTAGCGAGCCTGCCCATTAGAGATAAACACAGCCACTCTGCGGTGAGGGCGGAGTCGTCCTTCTCCTTAATTTTACGCTCCCGTAACAAATTACAACATCTCTTAAAAAAATCAGGAACCAGTGTGAATGCTGAAACATCTGTAAAACTCTCACCTCAGCGACACTCCAGAGTCACTTCCTGAATATTACCTAACAGACCTGTTACCTAATCTTTGTATGTGGAGCAGCTATCATGATGATGGATTGGCTGTCCTCGCTGTATACTCTATTAGCCCATTAGCTCAGATTCAAATCCTTGCTAATAAACAAACACACACAACTGGACAGGACAGCAGGCCTGCAGTTTATCTGTGGCGCTGTCAGGCTATTTTATGTCTGTACTTTGACCCTCGGCAGCTTTACTACTGCTCCCTAAATATACACATGTACTATATCTCCTGCAGGTCGCTACTGACATAACTTAGGCCTCCACAACTGTTTGTCACCGCAAATGACTGCCTAACTCAACCCAGAGTTTTAGAAGGCACAGCGACAAGATAGGGGCATCAGACTAGAAACGCTTTGTTGTTTTATTGTTGTACAATTTGGAGGAAGTGTTGCTCTAATCATCACTATGCTGACAGTTTCCTGCTTTATGTATTTTCAAAACCTTGGGAACTTTCAGATCTGGCTATCTCATGTAATTGTCTCAAGGAGATTAGTGCCTGGAAATCTCAGTTTCCTGCTGTTAAACCACAGCAAAACAGAATTTCTGGTCTTTGCACTAAATTACAACAGGTCTTAGGTTTCCTGGCTTTTGACTTGAAGTTGGTTTCCAGGAACCCAGGCATTATGTTTTATTCCCAGTTGACCTTTGGAAATCATCTGAAAGGGATAGTTAGGATTTTTTGAAGTGGGGTTGTATGAGGTGCTTATCCATCAGTCAGGGTATTACCTGCAGTAGATGACGATTGGCACACGCCCAGTTTGGAGAAGCAGGCTGGAGTGCTGCCATGGAGGCTAAGCAATTTACTGCTCTGGACAAGGATGGCAGCCATTTCTTTTTTAGCCTCCGAATCATCAATATCAGCTTAAGTGTATGCTACATTTAGACCAGTGGCTCCCAACTGGTGGGTCCTGGTCCAGAAATGGATCCTGCGTTTATTCTGAACGGACCGCAAGTGACTCACAAATTTGTCAATTTTGTAAAAAAAGACACACTATTTTGAAGTATAGTGAATATCTGGCACAGAGCTTTTACTTTAACGTGCCACTCCCTGCTGTAGAGTGAGTAACTGATGGACAACTACATGGCAGAGACAGCCAACTAGCTCAGTGACATGGCCAAATGCAAGTACAACGCTAAATACATTGAACTGTGTGGACCTTAAACAGGTGACTAAGGAGAAATCTGGACCCTGTAGCTGGACTCAGTTGGAAATCACTGATTTAGGACACTTTTAATGCTTTACAGCCCTTCCTAATGGGGAACGTATTGCTGTCTTGAAAGCCGCCAGACTCCATTGACAAAAACAGTAATTTTACCATGCTGAACACAGGAACCTTTAAGTCTACCACTGCCTCAATCAGTTAGTTTGTTTGTGTTGTCGTGCAGCTTTTGTGAATCTGAACGTACCCTTGTAAGTGCCGAAGTCACACAGTAACACAAATAAACTAGCTGATTGTGGCAGTGGTAGACCAGCAAGGTAAAATTACTGTTTTCGAAGGCAGTACATTGCTTGGCTTCAATTGTGGTACTTGTGTCTGCTTCTCCAAATAGGGGGTGTACTGAGCTCCTTCTACTGTAGGTAATACACTGACTATGGATAAGTATGTCACGATGATGTCAACAGGGCTGTAGGCTACATAGGAGTCTAAAAATGTGGTTTTGTTGTGTTACTGGGAGCCATAATAGAAGGAGTCATGGCTCAAAACCAGCCGCCACTGCCTATGGTTAAACACAATAAGACCAAAGGACTGGACGGAGGCCATCATCAAAATGCTCACATGTGCAGCACACACTAAATATCAGGTTAGGGAAAAAGTATTTCCTGTTGTAGGGATGAAGAACGTTATGTGTATTAAGGGTTATCATGTCCACCTCATCAGAAACTGGGGAGCTGTTAAGAGGAAGATTGGATTTCTCCACAACGCTAACTTTTTAGCACATTAGCTAACGTTAGCTTCGATAGCAAAACAAACTGGAGGAAACTGGTCAAGTGTCGTCCTCCTTTTTAAGATTGGCTTCCTGTGACATCATCCATGCACTGAGTGAGAGCATACGGGTCGGCCAGTCTGGTCCCGTTGGTCAGTGTTTACTTATTCAAGTGACACTCCGGAGAGTGAGTGACCTCACATGGTGCGTTTTTAAATTCAGTCTGACGCTCTACACTAAAATGAGAGCCCTGTTGGTCGAAGAAATGGAGTGCTATATTTCTACATGAATTAACGAACAGTTAAGTTAATCACACATTCACTCTGGTGCTCCATCTCCCGAGACAGAGTGCGTAGAGTGCGTTCTGACACTCTGAGAGTGCGGTGCTCTGAATAACCAAAAGAACTTGTTAGCTAGCACTAGCTAATGTCTGTGGAGAATTGTTTTGCCTCCAGCTACGCGCTGCCCACCAAATAAACATCATACTGTTCACTAACAGTAAAAGGGTCTATATTGACTCATTTATGTATTTATATGTACATATATTTACATATTTCTATGTTTATTCCCTCACGTATGTATTTGAGGATTTATTTCATTGGGGTAAAGGCGTATAGATGGTTTATAAAACTTAGTGTAATTGAAACTAAAAACGAATAAGAGAGTGTGACAGAGAGAGATATGAAGAGTACAGTATGAGGATTTGGGAATATATTTCATAATTAATTATATGCCATTATTAAATCAATTTGATGCTTTGAAGGCACAACAGTGACACTGCCAATTAGCGAGCTTTAGAGGTGCCGGTAGGTGGAATTTTTTTCAACCTTCAGGCAGAGTAACACGAGCTGTTTCCCCCCGCTTACAGTTTTTCTGCTAAGCTAAACTAATTTACTGCAGCTCTATCTTTTTTACTTCACATACAGACATGAGTGGTATCACTCCTCTCATCTATCTCTTGGCAATAAAGCGAGTAAGCGTATTTCCCAAAATGACAAACTGCTTCTTTAGGCAGTGCGTGGGTTTTAATAGTTTGTTCCAAATGGGACTCAACTCACTTGTTTTACTGATGAGAGTAAAATGATGTCTAAAGTAACTGGTTGAGTGCAATCTTTCAGAGAAAGAAAGTGAATAATCACAGCTAAGGATAAAAAAATGGTGCAGTAATGATGGGGGAGGGATGCTGGATGTATACGGCCTTTTCTGTTTTGCAAGAGGTGATGTAAAGTGATCATTAGATCATCGTAGGTGGTGTTTAGCCAGTTTACCTGCGTGACACAGAAATGTGTCCTCCTGTGCAAAACAACAGAATCCGTTGTTTCAGCAAATGCCCTCAAAAATAAACACTAATGTTCAAACCCTCCAGCGGCTGTAGGAATAATGACTGTTGTCCATGTTTTAATTTGAAGAAAAGCAAACAACATCGTCTTTCTAGCTCTCTTTTTCCTCCCTCTATCTCTTTCCTCCTTTCTCTCCCTCAAAATTTTTATACAAGGCAAGGTAACATTGCTCAATTTCATGGTCTAATGAGCCTCTCATCGCATGAGGTATCATACTGGCACACAACATGTCAAGTTAGTTATGGGAAACGAGGGGAAAAAAAACTTCACTTCAATTAGTTTCTTGTACTAACGGCTGTGGAAGGCTGCCCACTCAAAACAACCACCTTAGAAAAAGAGACACTAAAGCGACTCAGGAAAAAAGACACTTTTTGTGCTGCAAGCTGGGAAAGAAAACTGAACCCAAACTTTAACAGACAATGTGCCCGTGATTGTCAGATGTTAAAACTGTAACTCTGTTTTAACAATGTGACACAAAACTGCCAAAACGACAGATAACCTGGTTTCAGCAAACATGAAAGCAGCGTGGAGGCTTCTGGTGCCAGTCTCATATGTGCACACATATGCGAGCTCTCACTGGCGGTAAAACTCCACACACTGGAGGAAATGATGAAAGGATTCATAATCAGAACTGGTGAACTGAGGAAAAGGCTAATGAGCCTATGCACTGTTGTAATGCACCAGCGCCATCTTCGCCATTTTTCAGCACATGTCGCTGCAGCAACAGCCTTGAAAATTTATCAACTGTATCCCGGCGTTGTGTGTAGACTACAGGCCAACATGCCTGCCTGCTTCCATTTACTGCAGCGTGAGAAAAACACTAATGCACCATCTAAATCCTGATGTCAAGGGGTTGCTGGAAGAACTATGGGATCCTTTGTTCCAGTTTGTGTCAGATGCGATGAACCGAGAGCGTAAGGGCATACCCACAACACTGCACGCTGTTGTCATCTCCTTTGCCGGAGCAGTGAGGGTTCTTATTTTGGATTTATCGGTGGTTTGCCAACAACTTACAGGCACATTACTGCCAACCGCTGGGAAACTTCCCATTTGGAGTTTCAAACGTAGCTCAAATGGATTTTTTTTTTTTATCTTTTCTGAAGTAGAAAGTTTCTCCAGTTGCTATAAAAGCACAATGAGGAGAGAGGAAGAGGCCAGACATGAGAAGCATACTTAGGTTCTCTCCTGAATGGGAATATTTTCAAGTGGAAGGAGAATGTAATTCAGGTCTGCTTGAATGGCCGGGGCCATGTGTGCAATAGAAACTAAAACAGGCACACAGTGTGCACACGAAAGCAAAAAAAAAAAAAAATCATATTCCTCCAGACTGTGAAAATGTTATTGCTTCGATTGCCTACCACCCAGAAGCATTGACTGGACACCCACAAAGGAAGTGCCAGAGCGTTCCTGCTCAGACCCCCCTCTCTGCTGCACACTGTTTGACCTTTCTGCTGATTTGGCATGTCCTTGTGGACAGTGTGTTTCGCTCCGAGACAGAGACATACATCGCCCGAGCGGACGTTCATGTGCTCTCCCACCCATTCATTCAACGAGAAGAAATTACATTTTCCAATTGTCTGCGGCGGGATGATGGAAGTACATTGGGGGCAAGAGGATGTGTGGAGAAACACTAAGCAGAGAGCAGAGCCCCACAAACATGTCATCAGAGGGAATTTCATAGAAATAACATTTTTAAGGCACAATCGGAGACTTTTGACCTTTGAGCTTTGTTTTCGGCGGTGTAGCCATTTTGCTGGGAGCTTGATCCTGGCTGTGTATTTGTCATGTGCTTTAAGTTTCACATTTTCCTGGAAGCACAATGCTGCTGCATTAATTACGGCTTTAATTGGGCGATATACAAGTATACTAAGTTAAAAATATCTTAAATGTGCAACACATCTCTGCAGGGATAATATGTCCTCCTAGGAACATTATGTTGTAAACAAAGAAAAAAGAAACATTTAGATAAAAAAAAGGACATAATTTCCCCTTATTGGCTATATCTGGGAGCGCAAGAATTCTAGTGTTCAACACTTAAAACAAGTAAACGTGCTACCTTTGGGGATCACTCACCAATGCTGTCGGGAATTGCCTCATGGTTTTGTCATCTCATCAATGTTTGCACGTTTTATTCAATTTTTCCTCCACACAGCTGATTCAACTGTGCTATGATTAAACCACAGTTTGATTGCAAATGGCGATCCAATTTATTGGCTTAAAAGTGATTAGGGAGCCATCAGCAAAAACTTAATTAAGCACATTCAAAAAAAAAAAAAAGAAATAAAAAAAAAAAAAACTGGGGATGTATAATCAAGTGAAAATCTGAAACAGCTGTTGGACGATCACAATCCACCTGGGTTTATTGGCAAGTCTACCAAGGACAAAAAGAGTGAAGTACAGCCTAATGCCACGATAATTAGCTGAAACAGGAAGAGTAGGCGTCCTGCCTATGAAAGCAAGAGAGGTGCTATTAATATAACGCGGAATAAATGGCCTTGCAAGACTTCATGGGGATCGGAAGCTGTCATCCACTCCGCGGCTCATAGAAGTCAGACTCATGCAACCTGTGTAATTGCCACATATAATTGCCACATTTCAAGGTTGTAATTATATTTCTATAGCGGTAATTATACAATCCCACCTTTAGTATGTGCGTTCAAACGCACCCATCCGCTGCTTACAGCACAGTGCAACACATGCTGACGTGCACACGAGCTCATGCACAGACGCACTTACTTGTCAACTTGTTTTTAGCGTTCAGCACTTACAGAACATGCACAGACACACAACACATGATCGCATCATCTCGGCTGATGCACATGTAGAGCTGAGTTAAAGCTGGGGTAGGCAGTGCAGGTTAGCACAGGCGGACAGACAGAGTTTCTTATACGTTGATTTATTTAAGCAAATGTAATTTTAGAGATCTCACTCTGTTCATAAACCACAAATGAGACAAAAATTAGCTAGTTAGCCACCCTACAGTCCCTTCACCTCACTCCCTGCCGCTGTGGGCCGCTTCAACGGAAATGGGAAGCAGCTCCGAAGACTGACCTTCAGTTGGCAGCTGTAGCACTTTGAGTTTGGTAAGCACAAACCCCCCAGCACTGGGTGCCACAGCTGGTGGCCAGTGGCAACCCCGGGTCGAAAGCGGGATTTATACTTGTGCGTCAACTTTATGCAGACTCTACGCCGTATTCTACGCACATGTCCTATGCCACAGCATTTATACCATGTTGGGGTTTCTATGAAGTGCTGTAAAGTTTAGTTGATTCACAATACACTTTAAACACACATTAAACATGGCTTAATAGTGACAATTTCAAACACAAGAAACAGGCTTCACTATAACTTGGATGATTCACAGACAAACACTTGTCTTTATCTGGACACATTTTCCCCACAAATACAACATGCTAATGTTTTTAGCACAAGC
>JAPZEB010000010.1:10840857-10853723 GCA_029783705.1 Chaetodon striatus
TGTGTGTGTGTGTGTGTGTGTGTGTGTGTGTACATGCGGGATTAATGCACGGATGCCCGGGTGTACGCGTGCGGCCATATCATACTGGTTGCTTTGAAGGTTGATCACACAGGGTAAACAAGTGAGGCTGATTAATAATGCAGTATTTTGGCTCGTGCTGAGAATGAGTTGTGGCCTGGTAGAGCCCACTAATGGGACACGCCACGGGGAGCACGAGCAAAGAGCACGGCGCTCACAGCCAGACAATGATGCTATAACACGTCTACGGGGACACATAACCGCGCGGCGCACTACTTTGTCGGCACTTGTTCTGGAACTGCATCAGCAAGTTCCCGTATGGTGCTCGGGAGGCCTCAATGAATGATTTATGGCAGAGTTTTGGGGTGTTGAGTGGCCATTTTTTGGAGGAGAGTGTACAGTAGATCACTTTCCCTGTACTTTACCGCGACAGCACATTGAAAATTGACTGCCTGTGTCCTTTTCTTCCTCTCTGTATCTCGATTCCCTTTCATTATCTCCCTCTCCACTGATGGCTCTTGTCCTCTCCTGTTCCCGATTCTCCACCGCTGTCTTTTTAAATACAACTTCCACATCCTTTTTCCACACCAGGAGATAAACACAGCCTGTAAATATAGAAGCTGTGTTTTTTACTGTCAAACCATGTCAGTGACATGTAAAAATATCCGTCGTCAATCTGGGGAACATCCTGCCTCCAGTGAGAAATTGTAGCATGTTTGTTTGTGTGTGTGCGCGAGCCCTCTCCTGCAAGAGGTAGTCGTCTTTTTTATTTCCACAGTGTGAATCTGTGTGGGCCTGTGTGGGAGGTGAAGGGAGACAAAGGTGAGAGAAGCGAGGAAAAAGTCAATGACATAATAGAGATAGAGAATGAGAGAGAGAGGAAAAAAACTGCGTGATAGAGAGAAAGAGAGAAGTGTGAAGAATGGAGAGCGAGGTGGGGTGGAGGTAAGGGGGGGAAGCGGTGAGCACCGTGTGACCAGACTGCGGTTCCTTCCTCGCCAGCCTGAGAACCAGGAAGTAGAGCTGCTTGTTCTTGCATTATTGGGACTAACAGGAAATGCAAAGGTCTTCAGGAGGGGTAAAGTGTGTGTGACTGTGTGTGTGTAGACGGTAGCTTGTTGTTGTTCCAGCTCATAATCATTGTTACTTTGAAAAGGCCAGTACACCTTTTTTTAAATATGAATTAAAGCTGCTACGGTCAATATTTTTAAATCAACAGTGGATCAAATTACTTTGTTCTTTTATAGTGATTAACTTTCAGTTAATATTGTTTTTGTTTTCTGGCCCACAACTTTACTGTTTTGATTCACTCTAATCGCTCCAATCAGCGTAGTTTCCGGCAGCAGACAGCTGTTATTGGGAAAAGAAGCTCTGATAAACACACTATACAGTATCAGTCAGGCATATGACACAGTCAACCATACCATATTACCAGACCGACTGGAAGAGAGGGTGGGACTTTCGTGGTTTGAATCCTCCTTAAATGTCAGGGAATACTTTGTGTGTATTGACAATTACAAAAATGACATGCGGAGTTCCCCAAGGCTCCATCCTGGGGCCTCTTCTGTTTAACATCCACATGCTTTTACTGGCTCAGGTTATGGAAAACAACATGTGTTACCATAATTATGCAGTCAATACACAAGTTTACATATACAGGAGTCGCGGTGGTACAGTGTTTAGCAGTTTTGCCTCTCAGCAAGAGGGTTCCTGGTTCGATCCCTGGGGTGGGGGAGCCCTTTTTCCCCTTTGTACTGAGTTTGCATGTTCCCGTGTCATCGTGGGTTTTCCTTCCTCTAAATTGGTGACTCTAAATTGTCCGTAGGTGTGAATGTGAGTGTAAATGGTTGCCTGTCTCTGTGTGTCAGCCCTGTGATAGTCTGGTGACCTGTCCAGGGTGTACCCCGCCTCTCGCCCAATGTCGAAACTGAGGTAACTGTTTCTGGAGCCAAGGAGGAACAATTAAAAGTCAGCCCTCAGTGTCAGTCTGCAATTTTAAAAACCACGGTCCAAGCCAGAAATCTATATAGTCATGGACTAAGACCAAACTTCATCAACCACATTAAGACACGCTACGCATACGCTACCTGCCCAGAACAATATGGCTACGTTAGTGATTAGCTAGTGAACATATTGAAGCATTAAGCAGCTAAAGAGGCAGATATTTCCCTCAGGAGTTGGTGGAGAGCAAAATTGAGCTAAGAGGAGAATGAATATTGATTGGACTAACCATCTAATCTAGTAAAACACACACTTTCTCTAAACCCCTTCTCACCGGCCAGTCATCAGTGCTTCTCTACCGACATCCAGAGCAACATGGTCCTCTGTAAATATAGCCATAACTATATCACAGAAAAGCAGAGGATCACTGGTTGAACATTCTTCCTGACTCACGTCATTCTGATGATCTGTCTCAGTGGTGGAAATAAACCAAAAACTGCAGGTGACAGTATCAGTTCAGTTTTTATATTACAGTATCACCAAAAATAAAGTATAAGGAAATGAGCAGAACTGAAAATTAAGAAATTCCTGTGTAATGATATTCTTGGACTAAGTGATGAAACAAAAAGTAGCATTTTCCGCTATTTGCACCGCTATCGATAATAGCTGTTCATAAATGCATGTAATTTGCAAGTGAACACACACATTCTTAGAGGACAAAACCAAGTGTATCGGTGTATAAGTGTATAGATAAGCAACCGTTTGCGATCAAGTTAGCTATATCAATTTAGAACATGTACATTTTTTGATGTTGTCTTTTAACCCAGTCACATAAATAAATATCACCATTGTGCGTTTCTGCTAACCACAGATACATAACATTTGTGGGTAACGTGTGGTTGGGTTTAGGCACTAAAACGACTTATTACGGTTGGGAAAAGATGATCTTTGCGCAAAAAAAATCTGTGGCAGTGGCTTGTCAGGCGTCTCGCCTAAGTGTCTCACCATCCACTGTCCTCTCCGCCTCCTGATGACAAAGTCAGCAGATACCAGTCACTTCATAAACTTTGATATGATGCGTATGAAACAGAAATTTCACAAATCTGTGGTTTGTAGAAATGTACAATGCCAACATTTTCCTCTGGCGACTGACTGTGTTTTCAACTTGTCTCTACTTTCGCCAAGTAGCCAAAAAATAGTGCAGTAAGATCAGATGAAATACTGTGGTATGCCACAAAATGGCCCCAGGCACTTAAATAGCTATGAAAACGACCTAACTTAACAGCATGTCATGTGGTAATAACTTTGTCAGACCGACTCAGTTGTTACCTCCTAACCATCCAAAGGGCACTCGTCTGTGTTTCAGTGCAGCCATCTTTCCTTTCAGTCGTGCAGTGTAATTGTTATTTATTGGCTTTTTATGATATTTAAATAGTTTGATATGATACTCCGGGGTCGGTTGTGCTGTTTTTGCCCTTTCACACTAACATAGTAAAACAGTAACTCAGTAGCCTCGTGTTCAAGTTTGATTTTCACCCCACATTTATACCGTGACCCAGCAAACACTGTCAATGCTTTCATTTCCTCCAACATGTCACCGACTCAAATCCATCCAGCAGAGTTCCCACTGCGAGCCCCCACTTTGATTGCGAGTGCAGAAATTAGGCTGCAACACATCACCAGGGATCCATCGCTTAAGGCTACGCCAAGCATGTCGCAACCGCCAGGCTCTGTGTGGATTCAGGGTCTGCTCTGATTGTTCCTCTACTCCTGGGCTGGGTCTTTTTTTTTTTTTTTTTTTGTTAGCGCATATATGGCATTTCCTCAACACATTTCCAGCTGAATAAATGAATGACATCTAGAGGGAGATGTTAGATCAGTGGATATGGCTCGCGATGTGGGCTTCTAGCAAAGCCAAGAGATCATCAAAATAATCACTGTTGCCTGTGCAAACAGTGTGCAGGTGCTCAGGCACAACACAAGATGAGACAGGGCCCCCCACGCCAGCTCGCAAGGGCCAGGGAGCAGCAGGTTGCCTTGGGAACCCTCGGCTCCCTCTTTCTTGTCATTACTCCTTTTGCACACTCCCCCTTTTTAATCTGCACCATGCTTTCAGTGACAACCCCCATCCCCCTTGATATATACACACAATACATGCATGCACACACTCACATATAAAGACGCTCTGACACACAAGTAGGCAGGCAGAAATATGGGCACACACACACACACATGCATGAACATCAGGCCTATAAAGATAAACATGCTATTATATCCATCACTGAGCCTGTAAACCCTGTATCAATCTGTCTGTGCCTACGCTCTATTTGGATTTCTGGCAGGAATTAGATAAAGCCATTGTAGGGGAGTATTCCTCTTACATACTTTATCAACCGTACAATGCTTTGGATCAGCTTTAAAAATAAAATCTCTCCATTTTAAAGCATTATTTGAACACCAGTGTGATCTCATCTGCTCATGTCATTGTATTTCGCTTTGATTTGTCTTCATTTAAATGTACGTCTTCACTGTTTTTTATATCCCGCCCTTGTCTTTCTTGCTCCCAGCCTTCATCGTGGCATAATCGCAGCCTCCTCCAACAACCCCCAACCCCTCAGGTCTCACTGGAACCTCCCACTTTCGTCAAGCCACACATTTACTTATGTATACATAATATATACAACTCTCAGGTCTCCCGGCTGAGGATGTGACCTGTGTGTAGCGTAAAGCTCGCTCTGATTGCCCATTCAAGAGCAGAGGGAGCGGGGTGACACGATGTTGGCAACCTCCCGCCTAAGTGCCCTGGCTCATCACCAGGCGAAATGACGCCACTCGAGCTCCTCCAGCTGAAATTGTTCACATAGTAAATCTTGATGAAATAATGAACAGCAACCTGTTTTTGTTCCAAGGCGTGGTCGTAAATCAAACCGCAAGTGTTAAGATTTGGACAAAGTGTGTGTTTTTATTTTGATAGAAATGTTCCTTTTATGTAGGCTTGGAATACTGTGGTGGTATATCAGCGCCGGTCTGCAGCCCTTTGGTATGATGTGTTTTATTAAGGTGAATTTGGGGCTTGATTAAATGCGGTTTTGCCTGCAGTATATCAAGAAATATTGAAAGTGTTTATGATATGCTTGGCTCCAGGCGTAGACAGCACTTGGGACTGCATGGGCGTTGTGCTGAACACTGGAACTCTACTGCCTCTCAGTGGGCAGTGGCTGACTCAGAGGGAGACGACTCTGATGTCACATCTGGAGCTGGGAGCAGGTTGGACAAAAATACAAACCTTCTAGACATGAGATAATGAAGATAATACGAAAAATGCTTTGATTTTGAGCCAAAAAAGCTTCTTTGTAATATACGCAGTTGCTAATTTAGTTAATAAATCATTTAGTTGAACAAGAAACATTTTTATTCTATATATTTTTTTGCTGGGAATCATTTTGATATTTCATTTTAATTGATTTTCAAGTAAAAATACGGCAATTTGGAGCTAGTTTTTAAATTATGTGATAATTTTTTTGAGGTGGGATCTTTAGAGGGAGACAGCAGGTCAACAGTATATGCCACATGGACGTGGTATACATGATCTGAAAGCAGGGATACTCAACTTACTTTGCGTGGGGACCACTTCTGCAAAATGACAGGAACCCAGGGGCCACTTGATAAACACACATGAATAATACACACTATATATAACAAATTAATTGCCTGTTTTTAGCCATTTGACGTTTGTCCTTACTTATCTTCTCCAAGAGGTAAATCCAGTCGCAGCAGCCCCACACAGGTCAGGTGTACGCAATGTAAGAGCCACTTAAGCACATATTACTATTTAGTAAGAATATCTGTGTTTGATTAAGACGGTATTTAGTTTGCACAACAGTTTCTGTGTATTTCGAACATGTATGGTGGTGGACTTTACTTAAGTTATGTTTATATTTACCTTATTTATGTTAGAATACAGGCACGAGATATTAATGCCAGGTCTGGTGCTGTAAGGCAGTTTAGCATGCATGACAGAAGGAGATTGTGGACAACGTTGTGCGTAAAGATGTTCTGAAGTTTGTGTTGACTTGGATTGTAAAAACTTTCTGACTGTGTTCTGCACTGTTGAAGGATAATAACGGGTAATATGTGAGAATACGGAGAAATAGGACTTCGAGTTGGTGGTGGTCTGTACGAGATGTAATTTTGAAAGGACTTGGCTTCCTCGTGTGACTCCTGTGGATGTCCAGTAAAGGGACGGGAACAGGAGTCAAAACCTCACAAACTTAGTGGCCTATGAACTGTGGTAAGTTGAAACAGCCACGACACGCAGGGTCTTGTCTAGGATTTGAGGACATCCAGGGGTTAGCACCGACCTCTGTAGGGTGTCCAGCGGATCCTCCCTTGGCACTTTTTTTTTTTTTTGATAAACAAGCTTTATTTTATTGTTTTTTTAATGCACTCTGGCACCTTATTTACGTGTAAAGTACAAAAAACAATCTCCAGTGTGAATCAATTTAATAAATTTTTCATTGTGAATTGGAAAATGGTTTAGAGTAGATAATGGCTTAGAGTAATAAAATGGAAGTTTTTGATGGAAATTCGCATCTATGTCTCTCAGTTTTTGAGATAATACCATTTGTTACACAGATTTAATGCAAAATGTAACCATTTTTTGACCACTTGAGAATTAATAAAATTGGTCAAAAATCCCCCCAGAATACCACGTTAGGACACCAACCCCTTGAAGAACACCACAGAAAAATCAATACTGTGATTTTACATCAAACATTTCTGTAAGAATTTCATATGTCAGCGATTGAATAGTGAGCACCTCTGTTCTGGAAACTGTGAAGAAACCCCCTTTTATTGCCAATATACCTCTGAGAGCCACCCATCCTCAAAATGCCCGAGGTCTCTAGTTAGTGGTTGTAAAGTTTCATGAGAGTGTGATTACCCTAGAGGTCACCATAGGTCATTTTATACAGTGATGCCATGTTTCAAAAATGGTGTCATTACAATAAAATGGCTATTATGGGGTCTGACATGAACACACATTAATAAAACTGGGCTCATTGAATCCATAATAGTCTCAGTTTTCCAGTCATACCCAGTTTATGCAAAACCAGGACTGTTCAGTGACCCTAGTATGCAGAAATATTCATATACACCATTTTTAGAACAGGTGGAAATAAATGTTTATACTGCATGCAAAAAACTGCATGAGATTAGCATAGTGGACATAGACATGTAAAGAGGTGACTCATGGGTACACGTAGAGCCTATTTTTATTTGAATATGTAGAAGTGAGAGTTCAGGAGACCATGCCAGTTTTTTCTTTGCCAAAATTTAGCATAACTTTGGAGCGTTATTCAGTCCACTTCCTGACAAGCTATGTTGACACGGCTGGTATCAGTGGATGCCTTAGGTTGTCTAGTTTACACAATGCTAGCTTGAAAAAGAAGCATGCCGCAACTTCTGAAAGACAGTAATGTCAGCTGAGATCCCTGGCGGTCCCGTAGATCTGACTGTTAGATCTAAGACTGTTGGTTGCACAAAAAATGCTATTTGAAGGAATCAGGAGAACGAGGAATCCAAAAAAGGCAAACATTCTTCGTGAATTGAAGTTAACGGGGTCCACATTTAACAACAGCAGAAAAGATCAATTTAAAAGCTTCTGCAGTACAATCCAAGTCTCATTTATGCAGTTGTCTTCTCTGCACTTCCCACGCACACGCATTTTTACTAAAACACTACGATGTAAATCACTTCTGCTCGGTAGAAACGCGCCCACATGCGCCTGCTCAGACACACTTTTAATCCATGCTTGTACCAATGTGTTTTAAATGATAACAGTTTGTAAAAACGCACGTATTTGGGAAGTGGATTTGTGTGAGAGTTTTAAATGGCTGTTTTGCTGTTGTTAAACGCAGACCTTGTTTACTTCACTGATAAAGAGTGTTGGAATGTTTTTTGGATTCTCCATTCACCGCAGAGGCATGCGAGAAAAAATAGGTTCCTTCAAGAATTCAAGGTGACACACGGTGAGTAGTTGCTACACAAATGGCTCTACACAAATGTGAAGAGCTCCTTTAAGTCCATAAATTTCTCGGAGCAAAATTTTAATTGCCTTTTAATCTAAATTATAACCTTAACACCCACTTTTGTAACTGAAAACAGTTTTTTCTTTTAATGTGCCAGCAACAGCAATCTAATTACAACTGTCCGTATGATTCAAGATTCATTTCCAAGAACTGAGAACATTTCGTAGCGGCCCTGCCCCTGTGGAGATGTCGTTACCTTCATTCAGTATCCCAAAGTCTGAATCTCCTGCCTGTTTTTTTCTATGGGACCTGCCAGCTGTAGTCTAAACTCCTGCAGGGAGTAGTCTGGGTCAACACACAACACTCCTGGTTATCTGGCTGACACTGAACACACACACACCCACGCACATACACACTCATACACATCCAGTCGTTTTGGGTCATGGGAACGCGACGGTGAGCTCACACAGTGTTTATTCTGTATGGTTTCCTATTTGAATGTGTCCTTCTCACGGGACTGTTAATGGCTTCCCCTTTCCCAGGGCAGGGCAGTGCGATCAGACCTTATCCAGGTCATGCCAGGGGGGCAGGAGGTACCAGGAAGAATGAAGTAAGTCCCCAAACCCTCCGTCCTGCTCAAGGACTCAGGAATATAAAGAGCAGACTTGCCTCAAGAAATATGGACTGTGATTCCTGAGAGCCTGAGCACTTGTTGGAGAGTGTTTTCGCAGCCTGTTGTTGCTGGCGTTATTGTGTGCGCTCATACGTTATGTCTGTGTTGTTGCTGAGATGCCTTACAGACTGAAATGAAATATCTCGGGGAATTTACAGTTTCAGTGAATCTAAAGAAAAGCTTCCTTTATTTGTAGTCACACCCGGTTTGTTTCACTTTTGATGCAGATAAGTGCTGCATGATTTCAGTGTAGGATTCACTTCATGGCCTACTGACTGCTTCATAGGCCTTATCCCTTCAAAAGTCTAGCCTGGAGCTAAAAGGATGTATCTTAGCAAAGAACTGCAGGGGAATTGGCCCTCCAAAAGAATGCAAATGTGACATTTTGGGGTTGAATAATCTTCAGTGGTCTGGACAAATGTTGACATTTTGTGGAAGTGATCCAACTTCAGAGACCGACAGTAAGCTGTGCTCGTATCCTGCTTTAGTTTCAGCTGGAATCTTTCAACGTACACATAAAAGGTAAAACTCCATCCTGTGGAATACAAATCAGGAGACGTGGAGATCGTTGTAGGGGAGCTTTTCGCCACATGAGGGAGCTGTTGGCAGATGATTGCCACTTTGTCAAACAGTGGCGTCTGTACAGCTTCCAGAGCAGCAGCTGTCACAGAACTTTAAAACATGTTTATACAACCCAGTGCAGTACTCATTACTTTATTATTTATGGATAATCGTCTTTGAGGCAGGAAATAAGAATAGTCCATCTTACAGAGGAGGTCACTGGTATTTATCTTGAATATATCCATCCTGTCTAAACACTCATATCTGCTCACATAGCTCAGAGCGCAGGATTACTTATACACATTCACTCAGGGCCCTTGAGGGAGTCTGGTATTCGACATCGCTGCGTAAAGGAATGATAATGCCCTTAGACACCATAGATTAGAATAGAGCACACCCTCTACTTGCCAGCAAATGGACTGAAATGTTAACTTCAATATTTGCAGCGGCCCCCGAGGTTCAGAGGTGCCCGAGGTTGAAATTAGAGTGAAATGAAACATGATGGGCACTTTAACTAGAGAAGTGAGGTGAAAAACTGCCACTGGTATCTCATTAAAAACCTCATGTTTAGTATGGACTATATTAAGGCTGTTATTGATCTGACTGAGGCGTGCACCTGGATCGATCCGCTCAGCGAGGGGCCTGCTGGGTAATATCCCTGCCCTGCAGGTGCTGAGAGTAAAGGTCATACCCCCTCCTGCCATCCATCTATTTTTTCATCTTCACCTGTCTCGACGTAGATGTCTTCATTGCGGTCTGGTTATGATTGCATCTTATTATTCACAGCGCTCCACAGACACCCATGTCGAATGTTAACACTCAATTAAATACGTGTCAGTAGTGGTTGTCAGTGTTATAGATAGGGGTTAGAAGGCTCTCGCTACTCTGACTAGTATGTTCAGAATGCCATTATCACCTTTTTTAACAGCCGCTGGCATGTGTGGATGTGTTAAGGCACAAAACCCACTTGGTTTTGGCTTAAAACACCCACTTTTGGTGACATAAAAGCCACCGGAAATGGAGCAATGAGTCGCTAAAACACCCATGTTTAAGGGCACAAATGCAGCGAGAGACATAGTGACAGCTTGCTAGAAAACAATCATGTTTGAGGGGAGTGAATGTTGCTTGAAAGCATCCGCATTTGGGGGCACAAATTGCGCTTGAAATGCTGTGATGTGTCGCTAAAACCACCCATATTTAAGGGTACAAATGGTGCTGGAAATACCATGATGTGTTTCTATATAACACCCACATTTTTGGGGCATAAACGTCACTGAAAATGCTGTGATGCATCTTTACAATACACCCATGTTTGGTGCACAAACATTACTGGAAATGCTTTAATGTTTAATTAAAACACATCCATATTTGGGGGGCGCAAATGCCTTTGGAAATGCAGTGATTTGTTGCTTAAATACACCCAGGTTTAAGGGCACAAATGTCGCTGGATATGCTATGATGTGTCACTTAAAAAACACATAAGCCGGGGGCCACAAATGTTGCTCGAAACACAATGATGTGTTGCTAAAAAACACCCATATATGGGGCACAAACATCACTGGAAATGCTGTGATTTGTCGTAAAAATAAACCCAGATTTGAAGGCACAAATACCTCTGGAAACACCACAATGTGTTGCTTAAATCCACCCACATTAAAGGGCATATATGTTGCTCGATATGCCATGATGTTTCACCAAAAACGCCCATGTTTGGGGAAACAAATGCCACTGGAAATGCTGTGATGCATCTAATGAAACACCCATGTTTAAGGGCACAAATGTTGCTGGAAACGCTGTGATGTGTCTTTTAAAATACACTCGTTTGGGGGCACAAATGCCTCTGGAAATGCTGCCATGTTACAGGACACGACTGTTGTTGGATATGCCGTGATGTGTCGCTTAAAAACACCCATGTTCGGGGGCACAAATGCTGCTGGAGATGGCTCAATCTCTCGCTAGTGAACTACGGGTGTTATTGTTTGGCCTCAAACAGTGGTCTGCAGCTTGGCAGCTGTCTCGCACACCGATGTCACACCGACCACCATTCCCTCCAGCTCTCAATGACAAAGTCAGCTCATATTCATGTTGCTGCATAACAAGAAACACAGCTGTTTAATAGCTGTTAATGGCACTCTAGACATACAGCTAGGTGTAGCAGGAACCTTCTAACCTATATCTTTAATGCTGATAACCACTACTATCACCTGTTCAATAGAGTCATAACGTTCAAACTGGTTGCCATGGAAAGATATCCTGATGCCACTGAGGGAAACATTGTTATCATTGATTGTGCCGGCCACATAATCTACACTGTTATGTTTTAGGTAATTTCACACTTGGTGAGTTTCAGATGAAGTGGTAAATGCTGAGTGCTTAGCAAGTTGATGGTTATGTGAATAGTTCAGCTAAATAGACCTGTTTAATCTCTTTTCTCTAAACCTCTTAAATCTAGCCCAATTATTTTGTTGAAGCAATTATAATCAACCTTGTTATCATAACAATGGATAAAATGAGTATTTGTAACGTGACTGGGGTCGTTCATAGAGAATTATCAAATGACTGCAGTTTCCTGAGCTTGAAAGCATGTTTCAGCTCATGGTTTTGTTATCTGGCAGCAACTTTACCAAAACTGCACTCTTACTGCTCTCATAGCATCTCCTTCAAGCAGCTGTTTTCTGTGAAAAGCTGTAAAACCAATTGTATGCTACCTGCTTAGCACCAATGAGCAGACAGGCTGGTGACCTCTGAATCTCACTGTGGCTCATACAATTGTTTTTAGTATATAGCCAGCTAACCTGTTACTAGTAAAGATGGAATATGTAGCAAAAACATATTTTCATTTTTTCTTAGGAGAGCTAAAAAGGTCAAAGCTTACCATGATGTTAAATATAATAAACCAGGCCTACGTGTTCTTCAGGCTAGCAATATATGTAAACTTGCCATCGTAGGAGCAGTGGTTACCACTGAAGAAAGAGCCAAAACTTAGCTGTGCATGTCATTTGTGTGCTGTGGTACTTGGACAAATAGCGGCACATCCCTGCTTACTAGGGAATAGTAACAGACTGGTGGAAGTGGTGATTTCGGACAGAGCTAACGTTAGCGCCTAGCTGGTAAGGATAGTGGAGCATTTAGCAGCTCAAAGCCCATTTCAGACCAAAGATTCATGACGAGATGAGTTGAAACATGCAACTACTACGTTCAAAAACCTGTCTGTTCACGTCAATGCAACTAGATGAGATGGTGTATCATCTCTATGCAACTACTCTCTGGACTTCTGTTCTGATTTGCAGCTTTTCAGGTTTATTTTGTGGCTGAATATAATTTTTAGATTCTTAACATCTGTGGTAATTTTGACTTGACCAGCAGACTTTACTACAAGCTGATTGGCTGTAGAAACAGGTAACCAGCCTTATGTTCTAAAACCAGCCACCGGCGATTTGACCAGCTGAGTTGCAGGTGACACCACCAGCTGCTTGAATCAAGCTCAGACCAGCCAGTTTACAATGCTTCAACTTTTCTCTTCAACGTTCTAAAATGGTTTTGTCTTGTTGTGAATCTTTGGTCTGAACTGGGCTTAAGAGCCTGGTGTTTTCCTCAGGAGTTGGTGGAGACCAAAAACAGAGATAAAAGGAAGGTAAATAATA
>JAPZEB010000010.1:10865088-10879652 GCA_029783705.1 Chaetodon striatus
GATGATCTCGAGTGTTGTCCACCAGCAGCTTCCTCTTCACGTGGTTCCTCTTCTGAGGACGTGCAGTCTCTGTTGTGCTCTTTTTTATTTAGAGATATATTTGGGTCTTTTTTTTGCCTTTATGGGAGCAGGTAAGGGTGGTGAGACTGGGGATGACATGCTGCAACATCCTTTGTGCATGTGGCGCCCGCTCTACCATGTGAGATAGGTGGCGCCCTTGTGTGCTCTTTTTATAGTCACTGCTCTTAAGCGGGAAAGCTTCCCACTGTGACACGTGTTATAAGGACTGATGGACGAACACGTTGTCTCTAAATCTTTACGTGGTGTCAGAAAAACAGTTTTCAGCTTTGTGACGATGAAGCTGATCCAAGAAGGTTTTAAAGAGTTGATGTAGCATCACATGAAGGAACACAACGTCAGCACGTCTGGAGATACATGGTTTTTATTGGACACGATGCAAAGCTGTCAGACAAATGTGGTGCAGTCAAAAACCTGACAACACTTTAATGTGTTTTCCCTGCTGATTCCTATTATATGCAGATATTCATGTCCCTGGTGTCTGACTCTTTAAAATGGCCGCTGTGTTTCAGGTGGGTCCAGGTGAGATCCCCATTGACTTCAGCAAACAGTACTCGGCCTCCTGGATGTGCCTGTCTCTGCTGGGCGCGCTCGCATGCAGCACTGGGGACACCTGGGCGTCAGAGGTGGGGCCTGTCCTCAGCCAGTCACAGCCGAGACTCATCACCACCTGGAAAGAAGTCCCTGCAGGTGAGAGGCTGAGAAGAGTCACTGGGTGCTGGACACATCCACAGTCGTGGTTATTACAGACTGACTGTGACGCTTTTCTCTTTACAAAGGAATCATAGATTAAATGTAGAACGTGTGTTGCTGTTTTAATGTCCCTTCATGCTCTGACGCTGCGTATCACAGGGTTCCTGAAAAAGTCTTTAAAGACATTGAATTTATTAATCTAAAGATGAGGCTGTATCAAAATGTCCTGAATCAATCTTTCAAAGGTTTTAAGAATGTTAAGACACAGAGCGTAGGCTTTTATGAATCATTTCTTTCCTGAGGTTGCATTGTAAATAATTGGTAACATCTTTGTTTGAATGGAAGTCAGCCAACAAACTGCCGGTGCCGCCAGAGAGAACAAAACAGACATTTTAAACATTAGAACTTTCAATATATTTGCAAGAAGGTTCCTGGTTCGAATCCAGGGTGGGGGGGACTGAACTTCTGTGTGGAGTTTGCATGTTCTCCCCGTGTCAGCGTGGGTTTCCTCTGGGTGCTCCCACATGTTCCCGTGAATCCAGCTCTCTGCTGGGATCAGGATAATCCTGATTCTTTCAGTCAAAGGTATCTCAGTCCTGCTGAAGCAGTTCCCAGCTGGTGGGTCGCAGGTCCATTCTGAACGGACCGAGGTGACTCGCAAACGTTTCCAGTTTGTAAAAAACACACTATTTTTAAATACAGTGAATTTCTGGCTCAGAGCTTTTATTTTGAAGTGCCGTTTCCTGCTGTAGAGTGAGTGACTAAACACAAGTATGATGCTGGTTGTGTTAAGCTGTGTGGACCTGAGACTAATGACTGAGCAGAAATCTGGACCAGCTGGGTACCACTGTACTAAAGGTTTTCACAACATCACCATCATCACCAGACGCCACTGACTCCCTGAACCTTTCACACTAATCCGTTCTGTCTGCTGTCATCAGGTCATCGTACGCTGTGATATTACTGATGTGAAATCAGTTTTCCAGTCAGTGATACGATCGACTGACCTGCAGTTAAACTGAAGTGTGACATCAGTGTAAGAGGCTGTTTGTGTGGATGTATACGATGACGCAGACGGAGGAGGCAAAAGTTCAGCAGCACACACAGAGTCTTTGTATCGAGGGTCAGTCTGTGGGAGATTCAGAAAATATAAATTCATATTTTTCCTTAATTTGACGCTGAAATGTTTCTGATCGATTGGAGCTGGATCCTGTTCACACTGCTTCGTCTGTTTATTTGGATCTACTTATTATTTTTATGCTCTGGTGTCTTCCAGTAACAAACGGAGGAGTCACGACCGTCGGGCTTGTCGCCAGCTTCCTCGGTGGGTTCACGGTGGGCGCGGCGTACTACGCAACACAGCTTCTGTTGGTCAGCGACTTGCACCTGGTGGACCCTCAGTGGCCCATCATGGTGTACGGCGGTGTGGCTGGCCTGCTGGGATCCATGCTGGACTCTTTTCTGGGAGCTCACATGCAATACTCAGGTAGGACCATCCCTCTCCTTTAACCTGCATAGATCACCATGGCAACTGATGCTGCATGTCTAACCTGCGGCCTGTACCAGGTTTTGTTCCAAGCTTCGGCTTTCTCTAATCATCTCCTTTGGAAACAGGGCCACTGCACTGTGGCTTCTTATGACATCTATACTTCATTATAGCTTGTTCAAGACATTACTGAAGTCAAAAGTCAATCAATGAGCGATACAGATTCTTAACTTGATGATACGTATATATTTAAACTAGGTGAGCCGTACTGTTTCAGCTCTGCAGTGACAGCAGTGATCAATGTGTGCTTCGCATTGTGAGGTTTTTTTTATAACTTAGAAACCCACAGTTTATCAGTGAGGCAGAAAATCTGAACAAGAATAATGTTTTATTTTGTTCACAAAGTTGTTCTTGCTCTAACTGAGCTACTGAACGTGTTTGTGGTGTCCAGCTTCAACCTCAACTTCAACTTTATTATCCCCGAAGGGAACTTTGCTTTGCAGGCAGGGTAAAAAAAACATAAAACATTACACAATCACACAAATCCAGATACCACACTGAGATGGTTAAACATAAGTACCAAGAGGGACAATTGAAGCAGAGCCATCACTGCAATGTTAGAAGAAGAACATCATGACTGTTCATTTGTTGTCTGGTCCATCTGTCCACGCTGGCGTTACAAGAAGTCCTCTTTAGACTCACAGGTAGCGTTATACATTAACCCTTTGAACTCTGCAACAGAAATGATCCTCCAGTGCCTACAGTGGTATTTTTGCTTATTGTGATGTGATTTCTTGGGGTCTGTTTGAATGCTTCATATACCTCAAATCTGTACAGCCTAAGCTAAAAGGTTATGTTATATTGAAATTGTGTCATTAAAAAAAATAGCACATAAATTTGATTTTTTTTTTTAAAGTAGATTTTACAAAATAAAAATATAAAAAAATGATGATCCAAAAGATTTTTAAATGTCGAAACATGACGAAAGGCAGGGCGTCGTTGGGCATAACACACTTTATAAAAAATCATTTTACACTGTCATGAAAGAAAAGTCACAGTGGAGTATGTTGTAATGAGGTACGAAAAACTCATAGTATAGTATGTCCTCAGAAGTCATATTACAGGATGTCTTGAAAAGTGAGTATAGCATGGTTAAAAAGTGCAGAGTGGGCAGTTTGAATCTGAACAGAAAAACATGAACAGAGATTATTGTTTTGTAAATAAAGTTTGAATGTCTCCTCTCGCTCTGTCCGTCTCCAGGCTTTGACTCGAGCATTGGGAAGGTGGTGAGTTATGAATCTGCCACCACCCGGCGGATCTGTGGGAAACCCATCTTAGACAACAACGCCGTCAACCTTTTCTCCTCCGTCCTCATTGCACTCATCCTGCCTGGGCTGGCGTGGGGGATGTGGCCACGATAGACTGACAGACAGATAAACAACATGGAGCCAGACGACTGATCCAACACAGTTATTAAAGACATTTGAGTAACGTGTCGGTCATCACTGATCACAGGTTACAAAAGGTTACAACACTCTCCTCCTGTACTATTATGGGACACGATGTTGGACATGCTGAGAAGCTCTGATGAAGAGGAAAATAAATACTGAGTGATGAAAACTGTGCAGTGTTTCATACATAAACCCAATGATGTCCAACAGATGACTGCACACATACATACCAATAAAACAGACAATACTAATGGACAGGCAAGAAGTGAGGACACTTACTCATAATATACACTGAAAGGTAAAAATTATTGCTAATAAAATCCTGATATCACTTGTCTTACATTGTTTTGTTTTCTTCACACCTGAATCACGATCTGATGTTCAATGTGCTAATGTTAAGCTCTAAAATATCAGAATGAGCAAAACGTGGTGTAACCATGTAGATCACCACTACTGACCGTTTAAGACTTGATCTGCAATTGAAAATGCTCTCAAGTCGAAAATTTAAGAATATTTGGAACTTACGTTTATTACTTAGCAAGAAAAGAAAAAATAAAATGAAATCATAATGTAGCATGTCGTTCGAAATCGTGAAAAAAAAGTCATAGTATAGTATGTCGCCTAAAATAATGAAAAAACGTCATAGTATAGCATGTCGTTTGAAATTATGAAAAAACGTCATAGTATAGCATGTCGTTCAAAATCATGAAAAAACGTCATAGTATAGCATGTCGTTCGAAATCATGAAAAAACGTCATAGTATAGCATGTCGTCCGAAATCACTTAAAAAAGTCATAGTATAGCGTGTCGTCCGAAATCATCAAAAAACATCACAGCATAGCATGTCGTCCAAAATCACTTACACACATAAGTGTCCAGTGTCCTTCTTTACAGAGTACATGTGGTGGTGTGAAAGAAATTCCCCATCATACACTCTCATCAGAAAATGAAATGCAAAATCATCTTTCAGGAGAATGAGGATGATTTCACCAAACTCCACTGAATTATCATTCTTAGTGACAACAAATTGGCCCTTCCTGTAAATTATCCCATTATACGCCACATCAACAGGAATTTTTGTATTTCTTTCAGATTGTGCCTTTAACTTGTTCACTGTAAAGTTCTGAGTAAAATGGTGAGGCATCTTTTATTTGCAAGGGTGGAGGACTCACAGACCCAGCGAAAAGAAAGGCCTGAAACATCTGATGCCTCTCTGAAAGAGTCGAACACAGATTTTTGAAATTCTTCAGATGCCTTGTACATCTTTTGAAGTAACTATGTTTGCTCTCAAAACACAAAGTCCATACCCTGATTAGTGGGCCAAATTTCAGGATCAGTCCTGGATAATGCCGCAAATAATGGTGTTTAGGTCTCAAGTTGATATCTGGAAATAGTGCCTTCCTGGTTTCCAAATATTCTTGGATGAGAACATCCAGATAGGCGACCTGAGCCTTGGAAATCTGCTAAGCACAAATCAGGTCAACAATGTCCTTAAGCTGCAAAATTAATTGCCACACATCTTGGGGGTCCTGCACTTTGTCTCCAATTATCAGAGGCAACAATCTCAAGAAGTTCTAATTTTGAACAGCATGTCCACTCAGTTTCAGTGTTTGAGGACTGACCTCACAAGGTTTGGAGCAAACATCCATTGCTTTGTATTAGAACTGCTTGATTTGCCTGTTCAAAATTGTGTGGGTGAACCATTTTTTTTGGCTGATGAAGTACTTCAGGTAAAGAGCAACATCGCATGAGAGGACACCTTTGAAGATGTCATGACCGAGACAGGGGGGCATGCCAGGTGAACTAACATCAAAGTTTTGTAGAGTATTAAATACTGACCTGAACTTTATCCCTTGTACTTGTGGAGCATCCTCTGTCTCCAGCTGTTCAATGGCAGATCTGTATGTTTCTGGAGTCTGCTCCAGTCCACAGATGTTAGGATTAGCACCCTGAAATTCAGTTCGAGAAATCAGACAATATCTGCAGAAGTACTGAGATGAACTGAAATTTTCTGTGAAACCACCAATGGTGTGAGAGCCCAGGTTGTCCCCAACAATGCAGTAGAGAGCACCCTTTACTACAAGTTCATCTCCCATTGTTATCCCACTTTCCTCCAGTTCTTTCAGATCAGTAAGCAGTTCAGAAAAAAACCTTGGCATGGCCAAATTCCTTAAAATCCTTCTCTGTACACAATAAAACCAGCTGCATGTGGTCAACATTTGATCGTACATGGGGGGGCATGTTGAGTAGAGAGAAGTACACAGCCAAAACCTTGTGCTTCTTTTTTGCAGAATCCAATGGGTTCACAACTTTGAACGCATCCTGGTATAAAACCAGCTTGAGACAACTTGAGTTTTCCTGAAAAAATGTGTTCGACATAAACACCTTACCATCACAACTGTCAGAGAGAACGTCTGTTTTGGAAACATTAGGATCCACTGACATGAGCCCCTGCCAAAAACCGGACTCCAGCATACCCTTTAAAGTTTTTAGCACAGGAATATAATAGGCACACCTCTCTGTCCTGTTCTCATCTCTGCCCAACACAATTTTTTTTGGGCTCCACAAATTTAAACATGTCTTTAAAGCACTGGGTTCTCAAGTAATCAGTTCTCATGGGCCCTGTGTGGTAAGCTGTAAACAGGTCAGATTGTTTAATTGTGTCACTGATTTTTACAATGTCTTCATCTGAAACCGACATATCTTTTAGAAGCAAGTTCAGTCGATTCAAAGTATGTCTGTCCCAACTCATGTATATTCTGCATTTCTTCAACAGTGTTTTGAATGGTAGACACTGGAAGAAGATGCTGTCCCTGTAGTTTTAGATACAAGTCACTGAAATTAGACCCATCCCCTACAGTGTCTTCAGCATCTGACACACTGGCAGGTTCCTGTATGGTGGCACTTGTAGTGGGACTCTCACAGTGTGTATCTGAGATTGATGCACAAATCACATTTTGAATTGAATGAATTGAATTGAATTTCCTTTATTGTCATCATACTTGGAGCATGACGAGATATCAGCAGCTTCCACAGTGCAGTGCAATGTCAGTTTAAAAACAGACAGAAAAGAACTTACAATAATACAATAAAATAAAATACAATAAAATAAAATACAATATGTACAATTACAAAGTAAAAAAAGTGAAAAAAGGACTTAAAATGCCTCGATGTCTCAGTACTTGAACAAGTGGCGTTGTTGTTGGTCTCAAACAGTGATCCGCAGCTTGGCAGCCATCTTGCCTTAAATGTCACATCATCCACTATCCCCTCCACCTCCTGATGACAAAGTCAGCTCATATACTAACGCCTGTTTGAAAGAGTGATAACATTCGGATGGGGTGTGTTTCCTTACATGCTGTTTTGTATTACCTCCTCCTCTGGCTTGTATTAGTTACCATAAATGTCTCACATGACATTTGTTATTTCTCTATTTTCACATAAAAAGCGTATTAAAACATCATGTCAGCAAAGCTTAAATAACACTGCCAGGTACTGTAAACAAGGAAACATAAAACATATTGTGAGCTTCTCTCTAAGTCCCCCTCTGTGAATGTTTAATACTGGTTTGTGAGGAAAAAGCCTACAAACATACAAAGACAGATGACGAGGACTGTGAGGTAAGATTGGCTGTGAAGTCTTTGCACGGGCTAACATGTGGGTCGGAAAGGTAAAGTCTGCCCACCTATCTGCCTAGAAGTGAAACTTTGAGATAAACAGACCTATTTAGATAGGTAGGAGACTCTGTCCCGTCCTCTTTACTGGTACACAGACACAGTAAACATGTTGAGTTTGCTCCTGGCACTGCCACTCTGCTTTGCTGTTGTTGTGAAAGGGAAATGTGTTTTTTTTTAGTATTTTGGTTTGTAAATCCTCTCTGGAATTTAGGCTGTATAATATTTATATAACCCGAAAAACAAGAGATGTAGTTGATTTTGTTCCCTGCTGTAAAAAACAAAAAAACAAAAGAAATCCTGGCACCGACTGATGAGCGTTAAAATCACTGGACTCCACAGAGGGGTCACAACCTCCCACCTGAGTCACACATCACAGGATATCCTCTAGTAATCCACTACTACCTCCAGACTTTTGATATAAAGACAGAGCACAGACACGTCAATAGGTTCACAACGACTGAATTATAAACAAAGACATAGAGTGATCTACATGTCAGTCAGAGACACTGAGATATTGATGATTTACAGGCAGTGCTGGGAGAGCTAACACCACTTCACAAACTCATACATGGACATGTATGTGTAGCTAAATTAAAAACAGGCCTGGCAAAATTAACACAAAATGAGGAGGGTATAAAAGCCATGCTGTACACTATAAATATAATTGTTGGGTGTTATTAGTCAGCTGGTAGCCAAACAGCTAATGGATGAGGCATGAATGACGCAGCTGAGCCAATCAGTTAATGCATGTGTGGCGTCAGTGCTCTGCCTGGGCTAATGCTCCATGATTATCCTTACAGCTGTCTGAAAGTGATGTACTCAAAGCGTCTGTTTTAAAACATAAAAAACAGTTTATGTATTAGTTTTCCCAAGTTTTTAAAAAAAAATATAATAGACTCTAAGACTGGTTGCCATGTATTTAGAGCGTTGGTGGTCATCTGTTGAGGCTTATTCAGCAAATGTATGAAGCTAATTTGTTTTACATTTTACTTTAATACCAATACATTACAGTATTAAATAGCCAAAATATTAGCGTAGGAGTTTGACTCAGTTCATTGCTTCAGTTAAATCAATGTCTGTCTGAGTGGCAGAGATGTGACTGACACACTGCAAGGCTCAGATCAACAGGCCTGGCTGTTTCTCCTTAAGTAAAATCATGGAGTCTAGAACAGTGGTTCCCAACTGGTGGGTCGCAGTCCATTTTAAATAGACCGTAAGTGACTCACAAATGTGTCAAGCTTGTAAACAAAACACACTTTATTTTTAGGTACAGTGAATTTCCAGCACAGAGCTTTTATCATGAAGTGCTGCTTCCTGCTGTACAGTGAGTGACCAAGACAGCAAAGTAGCTTAACGACGAGAAATCTGGACCATGAGGCTGGACCAGTTGGGAACCACTGGTCTAGAGTCTTTTTAGCTTTGATTAGCATGAAGCTAGCTGTGTTGGTTGGTTGGTCGGTCCACAAAAATTGCCCCACCCTTTGGTGACCACAGTTTGTGCTCTAGGAGGCTAAAATTAGGCATGAAGGTAAAGTGTGTGTGTGAATGTTTGTATTTGTGTTCATACCAGTTGTCTAAAAGGGGGTGCAGCAATGGGGGGGGGATACATGTGTGTGCGCAACTGCAGCTAGTGTAAATTTATGCTTGTTTTTTGGTGTGTTCCCTGGTGAGACAGACTTTTTTCATTGCATTTCGGCTTTTTTTCTGTAAATATGACAGTTTAAGGCCCCTTATGAGAGCGTGGTGCTCATACTGTTGCCTCGGTGGTATTTTATTTAAATATATGTTCATGGGAGCACAGTCTGGTGTACAGACTACACCTTTTAGTATAAGGCCCTGACACCCCATCTGCCACTGTCGGGCCATCGGTGAGCGTCTTTTGCCCTCGTTTTTGTGGTATGTCTTGCACTGTTGACACTAGTTGACCCTTGTCTGCGGCTTTTTCACCTGATTGAACGTGTTAAATAAGCGTTGGAGCCTGTCACATTCACCTTAAGCAAATCAGTGCACATGAAGAGACACAGAAGTGAGGAAAACAAGTAAATGACTAGTAGAGAGGGCACACCCAGGAGGCTCTTCTTATTTTTCATCCTCATCTCATCTGATCACTACAAGACACAAATATTTTTGCAATGACATGGCCATCTGGAATGAAGCAACTGAAGTGCAGCAAGCAGTGAGTGAGAGTGGTGTGAAGATGGTAGGCAAACGCTGCTATGTTTCATGTACAGTATGTATTATAACAATTGTTGGTCTTTCAGTTTCCCTTTTTGAACAATGACTACAGAAATATTTCCTCTCATGCAGGCGCAGAACATACGTTCTAGTCGACCATTGGCTGTAGTCTTTGCGGTGTGTTCAAGTGCAACATATTGGACTAGACACAGTCGATGTGAGGGGATAAAATAGTCGACCTCTATCCCTGCTAGTTCTTTTATGTTGGTTTGGTGTGTCTGTCCTTATAGAGAGAGATAAAGAAAGGGTGATGACATGTGTCAGAGGTTCTCGTCTGTGTGTCAACACTCAATCACCAGCTGGTGGACACAACCAGATGATGTCAGAAACCTTATTATCTTGTAAAAACGTTCTGTCTTGAGCCTATAAACCTGCACAGTAACCTACACTTGTAACTCCACATGCACAACACCCAGAAAGGAGCAACTTGGTGTTGTATTCCTCCATGCAATAGTCCTCAAAAATTCAAGCAACATAAATAATTGGTCGAACCATTTGAAAGCAAACAGCAGTGGAAGGTTGGTGTCCACTCTGCTCATTAGGAGGACAGACATAGTCAGAAGAGGTGACCCTTGACTGCTTTACTTTAAAGAAGGGGCGCCAGTCAGACAAAACACAACGTCCTCATTACCGACTGTGTTGTTAAAAAGCAACGTTTTCTCTCGACGGTTGTCCCTAAAAGCCAGGAAAGACCAGCAGAGTTTTGATTATCCAGTCAGCGGTGAAGAGAGCGAAGCACAAAGAACAAAAGCATCAGCGGAGTCTGATCTGAAGGCAAACGGGGCTCAAGATGAGCTGTTTGAGATAAGATCAAGCAGAAGATAGTCAGATGTGTGTGTTATTTTCGAGAGAGAGCAGACTGAGCCAAAAGAAAGAAAGAGGCTATTGTTGACACTGAGAAGACATGGGAATAGAGAGAAATATGAGGAAATGAAGTTTGTCAGATATATAACCACTTTTTTTATGCCTCCTTTCTTCTGGCAGAATGACCTGTTGCTATGGCAACAACACAGACCATATGTGTGAATATAAATACATTTCAGCCAGTGATTACTGTTGGAAACTAAAACTGCCATCCGTTCAATTTGTGCCCCTTCCAGGCAACATCTTCACACGATAAAACATATTTACTCAACAAATCTTTATTCTTCATATTCATATGAGCATCTGCACCCTCGTACACACTCGACACACTGACACTCCTTTTGCTTTTTGCCTCTTCTCTACATGCTGAGTTAAACCTCTCGACAAGCAGCAGCTGCCGGTCGGCCAGTCATTAAGCTCACGCTGTGCGGCCAAATATTGCCCAAACCCACAGAACTTTATTTAATACTCTATTAGGGAATCAAAGGTTTCCAAGGATACAAAAAATGACAGGAGTTTTACATTGAGACATGTTGAGTATTTCCTTTGGTTGGATGTTGCTATTTATATGGCACAGACACAGGAAGGACCCCATTCTTTATCTCTTCTGCAGAGCTCCGATTGGCTGGTTGTTTTCCAGCAACTGTCAGTGAGCACCAGACTCACTTGAATTGCGGAAAAACAAACGGAAATGTGAATGATTCAAAGGTCCATGACCATGACTTCAGTAGAAGTTTGTAGAATCCTGTTTGAAGCCTTGAGTTTGGCATTTTGTCCGTGAACATCTTGGATTTTTGGAACCGGAAGCGACCATATTTGTATAAGAGGGTGAAGCTTACCTTAATATTAGCTGCTAGCTTGGATTTACAGCAATGGTTAACTGTGAAAATGCTAATGCTTATTTTCCCTTGTGGAAAACAGGCTTAAAACCATTAAAACAGAATGTACTTACCAGATAAACAGAACCTCCGACTCCTTAGAGGGTCTTTTAGTAAATCCAAACCCTGGGCAAGACTTTTTTAGGCCGCCAAAACATTACCAGTTTAGTTCTTTGCAGTATCTCCCAATTGAGGATAGAGTACGTGATATCCATCTTAATATAGTCTATAAGATCCTAAATGGTAGAGCCCCTAGTTACAACAATTATTTCAAGAAGTTAGAAGAAGCCAATAATCACACTACCAGAGCAAGGGTACCTTATTAGAGCCTTTATAGCTTTAAAACCATGTTGGATGAGGTGTCTTTTGTTCATGCTGGCACTATGGCGTGGAACAAACTGGTCAAACAGAGGCTGCAAGATAACATCTCTAAATGAGGTCATGGTCATTTTGCACATGGAAATTATTCATCCATCCATTTTCATCTGCTTATCTGAGGCCGGGTCGCGAAGGCAGCAGGCCGAGCAAAGCATTTCAGACATCCCTCTCACCAGCAACGCTTTCCAGCTCCTCCTGGGGGACCCCAAGGTGTTTCCAGGTCAGATGAGATATATAATCCCTGGGTCTGCCCCGGGGCCTCCTACCAGTGGCATGTGCCCAGAAAATCTCCAACGGGAGGCGCCCAGGAGGATCCTGATCAGATGCCCGACCCACCTCAACTGACTGCTGAGCAGCGGCTCAGGTTTCTTGTTGTTGCTGTTTTTTATTGGCATGTGTATCTGTGGTTGGGTTGCTGTGCTGGGATGGGGCGTGTTGTGGTCAAGCGTTTTCTGCCTTGGTGGCTGTATGTCTGTCTCCATCTTGTTGTGTGGTGGAGGGTGTGATGGAACATCAGGAACCATGATGGAAACGAGTCCTGGACTTTTATTGTGTCATCACTGACAATGTCATTTATGCCTGTAATTTATACTAATGTATTTGAATTCTTGTTGAATAAAGTAAACTAAACTAACTCAAGTTGTTTCTCAATGCTCTGATTACACATAACCTTAAGCCTTGATGAGATTTTATTGTGTGGCTTGTATCAAAATTCACCCCCTGTACAGTTGTCATGAACAGTGCAATGAGCTGCAGAGAGAGTCTGTTAACATGTTAATTTGTTTTGTAAAGCTTTAAACATGGGGGTCTATGGGGATTGACTTGCTATTAGAGCCAGCCTCAAGTGGCCATTACAGGAACTGCAGTTTTTGGCACCGCATTGGCTTCACTTTTCAGACCTGGAGGTTGCCCCTTGGTCTGGACCCAGGCTATGAACAAGCCCACACAGGATGTACTTGATTTGATACTGCCACACAGGGTGGAATTAGATGATTTTAACAACCTTAACTGAAGGAAAAAAGGGGGAAAATGATGTTAAGAGGTTAAAGATTAGTGTCCTCGCTCAAGAGAATCTGAAAGGACTTAATGGGATGACAATAACAACCTTGAGTCCCCACACACCAACGTCAAACCTCTTTATTGGTTGGGGATTTCGGGCGGCACCTTTCTGGTCATGAGCTTCACCCTGAGCCCTCGTCGAGGCACCGCTTGGCCCTCGTTGGACTCGCTCTGTTTGATCTTGCCGTGCACTCCATCCGAGCTTTACGGTTCAATAATGCCAGAAACTCACCTGGGACCTGTAGCTACGTCTTCATACTTATCAGCAGTCCAGCTGTAGGAAGCTGTACTGTGGAGTCCGCTCTGACCTTTCTAAAGCAGTGTGTTAAAGGAAGCAGGCTGGGTTGGAGGCAGCACGGTGGGTCTCAGAGGGGAAAACAACAACTTGGCATGGAACAGTGTGTACTCACAGCAGCATATTGAATGTGTCAAGAATAAGCGGGCTCCAGCCTCCTCTGCGTCTCTCTTACCTTCCTTTTCCTCAACCTACCTCATCGCCTAATCCTCTCTGACTCTTTCTCGCACTCTGTCTCCCCAAATTTCTCCCATCCTTCCTCTGGAAACCAATATTGCATAGCTTTATTTGGAGGTGAATGTAATAAAGTCTGCTGTGTACAAAGTCAGTGGGAGGAAGTGGGTTATGTAAGTAGGAAGAAGAACTCTTTATCATGTTAATTTCCTGGTGACACTGCAGAAAAGCTTTAGGGCCCTCAGGATTCAATTTAGCTGGTGTTTCCACTGCTTGTGTACTTTCTACTTAATTTTTTCTTAGAAATAACATGAAATTATTTTACAACGCTCAATTTTCATTACTTCCACGTCTTTTCCATTTTATTAGAAGCATTGGAAACACTTGGGCAGAACAAAGGGGAGATTAAACACACAACGTCAGGAGTAAATAATATGCAGTTTAATTTGCTGATTGGAACCACAAATGGCTCTTTCGTCTCGCCAGAATACTGGGGGAATTTACACCTTCATTACAGTACATCATGTCTGATTTCCACAGCTTCTGCACACAAATTCTGCATAATTACAGCCGAGGTGCAGACAAACAGTCAGTGTAATAACGTGCAGCTTCCATCTTACTAGACGCAACTGTAGCAACAATACAACATACTGTAAAAGCCTTATGGTTATGAGTATGTCTCACCAGTTAGGTTTGACGCATTGCACGATAAAGCCAAAAGTGTGTTTTAATAATCTGTCAGCGAGTCAATGTTTAATGCAGACATACAACATAGCCTTATCTGTGCCTATAGTATTCTGAATTGATAATCATCATGAGTTGCCACTGCATGCTGCATGCAAAGGAAAACATGATGTTGAGAGATAGTAACATCTATTTATGTTTTACTGTAAAAATAAATGCAGTTTATGTTGTTTGTATTACAGCTACTATTTATCCCCTCGCTTTTTGATGTATGCAACATGTCCAGGGTGTACCCTGCCTCTTGCCAAATGTCAGCTGGGATAGGCTCCAGCCCACCCCATGACCCTAACAGTGTAGCAGCGTGGCCTACGCTGTTGTGAGCATTAATACGGATGCAGTGGTGTGTCTGTGTCACTCTGCAGTTACACCTCCAGCACCGTAGTCGATGGCAGAGTTTCTGTGAAATGCTGTAAAGTTGAGTTAATACAAAACACACCTAAAACACTCACTAAACACACATTAAACACACATTAAAATGGCTTAATAGAGACAATTTCAAACACAAGTACACAAATCAGCTTCACTATAACTCGCAGCATTCACAGACAAACA
>JAPZEB010000010.1:10916754-10934049 GCA_029783705.1 Chaetodon striatus
TGTGTGTGTGTGTGTGTGTGTGTGTGTGTGTGTGTGTGTGTGTGTGTGTGGGAAGAGAGAGTAAAGAAAAAAGAAAGAGACAGTGATGCAGAGATTGCCAGGATTTATTTCATAGACAGAGCCTCCTGATGGGATCTGTGGTGTTCAGCTTTTCCGTGTCTGGCAGGAGGGTTCATAGTCCCACTGTGCTGCTCGAGACTGAAGGAGGTGAAAGACTCATCCATCCACTCACAACCTTTCACTCGCTCCCCTTCTTGCAGGTACCCCTACTGCGGCACCAGACACTGCGCACAGAGAAAGATTTTAGGGGGGTTTTAGATATCACTCACGTTGCAGGGTCTCAAGACGTTTTTGAGTGACGTGGAAAATCCATTTTTGTGTGTTGGTTGAGAAAGAGAGCTCAGAGTGCTCTAAAAAGCTAGTGAAGCGTGTCAGATTTTCAAAAGGGCTAACAAAGACAGCAAAAGGTACCAGAGGTTATAGAGTAATTCTAACAATTTTAAAATGCTAGAAGAAAAGTCAGAAAAACAAAAAGTATAGCTTTGGGGTTTGGGGATTGTGTAGTACGGGCTGCACAACAAGCCACAGGCAAAAGATTTTGTCACTTTTATTATGTGCAGTAACATAATATTGTTTCAAACAATTGGACGGGAAGGTTTAAAAACAACCTACTGTGGTTAAGGCTGTGATACCGTCCTCTGAAGCTCACTGAATGCAACCATTGTGTTTCACAATGCTTGTATAATGTATAATGTTGTATTGATGCTCAACAGCAGACTCTGTGACCTTATTCCAACTGAGTCCTCCTCACGCATATATGAGACTAGATAAAAGCATCTTATAAAGGGTAAAAAAAAGTAAACTTAAATGTACGAGCTGTAGTGTGGTTCGCAGAGGTCCACAGGTAAAAATGCATTATCTGTGTCTGTTGTTAAAAGGAGTCTAACTACAAAAATATGTTGAAGCATGAACATCCTGAACAGTTCCTAAAGCAGTTCCACTCATCTCCATTTACATTGTACTTTTATTTCCATCTGCCATGTGTCTGTATTTATGCTACCTTACCTATAAACCAGTGTTTAGACTGATGGGGTAAATGTCTTGTTGCCATTTAGCAGTTAGCATTAGGTTAGTTTAACCCTAGGTTTGTGTTAGACTTCAGAGTTTAGTAGGTTATAAATGTTACTGTGTATTACCTGCACTTACTTTTCTTAAATATAGATGGTGTGTTCGTAAAAACACATTTTAAATACAATTTGCTTCATGTTTGGGCCCCTGTTCTCAAGCTTCTGATAGCTTATCAGGATGTCACATCTCCTTTACTTCGTATTAACTGTACTTGAATAAAATTGTGTATTATACTGAATTGACTTAAATTAATGCACTGTTATAATAAAATTAAATAAAGTACTGTTTAAATAAAGTGAAATAAAGTTGTTGTAATAAAGATAAATGAACTATTATAATAAAATTTAAAAAGTACAGATGTAAAATTAAATAAAATACTGTCAAAGTAAAGTTAAATAAAGTTAAATAAAGTACTATTGTTATTAAATTAAAGTAAATAAATAAAATTAGTAAAAAAATTAAATAAAGTACCTAAATTAAGTATTGTTAAAGTAAAGTTAAACAAAGTAGTCATAATTAAATAAAATAAAGCACTGTTATAATACAGTTAAATAAAGTACTGAAATAAAGTAGTGTTAAACAAGTTAAAGAGTACTGGAAAAAAAAAAAAAAGTCAATCAAAACAGAACTACTGACGCTTTTATTCTGAAGTAACTGGCTTGTCTCAGTAGGGAGTGTTGATGTTTTTGCGGTGCACTTGAAGCTTCAGGTCAACAGTTCAATGTTAGCAGTTAGCAGAATGCTAAACTTTTACAGCAGCAGCAGCGTTAAACTTGGTCAAATCAAATCAAGTTTATTTATATAGCACATTTAAAAACAACTGCTGCTGACCAAAGTGCTGCAGTGATCATTAATCACTGTGAGCAAGAACAAAGTTACAGCACTCCAGTTCATGTATTTATAATATTTGCAAATTGCTCTGGTGCTCCATGGTTGCAAAATGTAACTCAATGGTTGTTGTCTGAAGCTCTGCAGATTAAAGAAAATGCAGGCCTCAACTGCTCACACACTATCGTCCAGAAGAGATTGGTCTGGACGGGGAGGGTGTGTGTGATGTATTATGCTTGTGCAGAGTATAATCAATATATCACCCACCCCTGAGCCAGATTGGAATTGGAGCCGCCGTCCTGTTATCATCGCAGTTGTTTTTAAATTTCCACCATCGTCCAGATCTCCATCTTTTTGGAAAGATGAAGTGCATCAGAACACTGAGCAAAAGCAACCACACACAAAAAAACCCATTTTCTTCCTCTTTTCTTCCCAAACAATGACCTTTTGTACGGACCCCGCCAACTCCAGAACCGATCAGGCAGAGAGTGATCCGGTGGGGCCGCTGTCTGATTCTGTGTGTCTGCCAGAGAGCTGTTGCCCTTTTCGCCTACTATTGCACTTCCATTTGAAGCGGCTTATTGTTGCGGCTGTGCCCAGGGGTCCCGTGGAAGAGACATTGAAAGCCGTGGCCTTCTGCTCATTTTACGGCCCACAGACCGTGGCACCATTGGCTGGACACTTGTGCCAAGTAGAATTGGACACCTCTGCCCTATGACTCAAACACTACCACCTATTCTGACTCGACGAGGCAATGAGACCCAAAGCGGAGCCAGAATGAGCCCAGAATTGCACGTGCTTTGTGATCACAGCAAGCGTTTCAGAATAATAACACACACCTGGCTGAGCTAAGCTTGTTTAGACAATCATAAATATAAAGTAACTTCTTCCTCTGTTTTCCCTATTTGTCATGGGCTGTGTGCTTATCTTAGCGAGATGGGGGAAGAGAGAGATAAAGGTGTAGGGACATCGCTTCAAGCAGTGGAAAACAAAGAGCAAAATCATACTGTGGAGAAAAAAAAGGCATAATTACTGTGACTACTGTGAAAAAAGCATAATTGGTTTCCATCCTTGTGGTTATCTCACAAGAAGATGGATGCCAAGATTCACTGAGAGGATCGCCAACATCTCTGCACTGGTGGATATAAAGAAAGAAAGAAAACAAAGATTGAACTTGTGCTTTGCTGTGGGAGCTGTGTGGTAAAGTCCTTGTCTTTCTGAAGCCTTGTGTGAGACTCCAGACGTCTTTGGGACATGCTAGATTTAAATATGATCTGGGAGCGCTCGTTACCCCCTCGTGGTAAAGGACCCGATGTCCTGAGACACGCCACAGCGAGACGGAGACGCAGGGAGATAAAAAGGGGAAGAGCAAGTGGAAGATTAGAGTAGAAGAGAGAAAATCTGAGAGTGCTGGAAAAGAGGGGAAAAAGGAAAGTTGAAAGAGAAAGATAACACTCGATAGAATATTCATGAACGTCGCCTCATATTCATTCATGCTCAGCTGCTGGTGATGATGGGACCTTGACACCAGAGCCCCCTGCTTTCTGATAAGTATGCTTTCACATGCTCCCACCCACCCCACAGCTCTCCCATGGCCCCAGCATCCTGGCCTCCTAATCCTCAACCTCCGTTTGGATCCCCGGCTACAGGGACCAAACAGTCTTCTTCCCCCAGAAGCCTCGGAGGCTCCTGAGCTGTAGTACTTACTGTGTGTAATATGATCAGGCTGGAGCAGAGCCCTCCACCACCGAGGACAGCTTGCTGTGGAGATAATTTTGGACTGAAGGGAAGTCACATTTTTCACTCTTACGTGACAGGCTGGATCGGAGTGTGTGCGCAATACGAAGTGGGTGAAACACACCAGTAAACCAGTAGAAACCATGACTACAGAACACAGGAGTCGGGATCGCCATACCTTTTACTTTAATTTGAATCCCTCAAAAACTGTACACTTAATAGGTTCCCTTTCGGTGAGTAATGGACACCTAAAGTGTCAGGTAGGAATGGAGTTGATGAACTCTCCTTATAATTATTCTGTTCAAAAGTTAGGGACTGTCGAAAACATCTTGTGCACTTGTGTCAACCGTCCCCTCTGAGAGGTTGTTTGTCCCCATGTGGTTTTAATGAGGAAAAATTAAAAAATGGAGGTAATCTTAAAAATGACTTCAAATAGCTTACTTTCTTTGCAACAAGCAAAATCTCCTGCATCAAAAGAATTTAACTAGCAGAAACCTTTCCTATATTTACGTTTTTTAATCCTTGTATAACAATATAAAGACCAAAGAAGTTTGGGTTAAAATGCCACTTTGGCCCTTCAGTCACAGTTAAAGAGAGACAAACCATCACATCTTCCGTGTACAGGTGCCGAACAACAACAATGGAGGAGAAATCTGTTACAATACTGTATATATATTATGTTTCCTCTCATGAACCCACACAGACTGGTGGGTCTGTCCTCTCTCCCTGCCTGCTTCACCCTTCCCTTCGTTCAAACCAAGTACTCTACCTTGTGCTGACATGTTAATATCCATGGATATTCTGTATCATATCGACCAGATGCAACCAAAACGTCTCAACTGAAAAAATATGGCGCCTCCAAAGCACTCTCGATGCGTTTCCTGAGGGGCGCCTGGCTTTTTCAGCTGGGAAAAAGTGCTTTGGTGGACACGGGGCCTTGAACTTAAGCTCCATTCCTAACTGACACTTACAGTGTGCCTCCAATCACGTACTTCTGTACTAAGCACTTCATATTTTTAGTGTGCAAGTGTGCCAAGTGCATTTACACTGCGCAATACGGGAAAATGCAGTGTACTACTGCCGCACTCAGAACAGTCTAACAGTGTGGAATGATGGACACTTCTCACCCTCAACGGTCACCATCTTTGTGAGGTAGTGAAAGCAGCGTTACAAACTTCTCAACTTTCGTCATGGCGGCTGGGGACAACAAGGAGCCTGAGCTGGCTACAGTGAACACCGCCATGTTATACATGTTTTTGCACGAAGTACCAATAGTGTTCTCAAGTAGAAGCTGTCAGTAATGTTTGTTGGGTCTGTAATGATTTGGTACCACAAACAATAATACGAGTGCATTCGCTAGCTAGCTAACTTGCTCCTAGCTACAGCGGCACATTTTAATCAGCACTGACATTGTGGCGTAAGTTTGTTTGATGTGTGGGCGGAGATAGCGCTCAAGTGTTGGCGATAATGCTCCATCATCTGTTTGCAATTCGCCGTTTCAACAGAAGACAAAGAAGAAGAAGAGTCGGTTGAAGAAAAGTGCCGTTGTCACTACCGGCAAGTGCAAAACGACAGTGTGTGATTTGAGACAACACAACACTGTTCAAATTAGCGTACCAAGGAAGAAGAATGTACATAGTGTACTACACTGAGGTGTCCTAATAGAAGTAGGTGATTAGAGGCACACTCTTAGGCTTCCGTTCATTCTTAATACCTGAACGATACACATACATTAAAGTACCTAGTTTGTCTTCCTCACAAAATGTACACCTTTTTTCTATCTAAAAAGAAATACAGGACTACATGTATCACATCACGCCTGTATATGTCAACAAAGTGGTGTGACGACCAACAACCCCAAAGAGAATTGACAAGCAACTTGGATTTTATGTTATTGCTATTAAATAAGCTAACAACCACATGCTGTCGCGTAGCTAAGAAAAAAACCCTCTAAATCAGGAAGATGGAGAGTGACACCGGATCGGACTGGAGTACGATTGACCAGGGTTCTCTGCTAGCTTGTCATCGTGCCTTTACAAACAAGCCAAGACTTTGTTAAAAATCAAACTAAATGTTGGCGTATATCCATGTAACATGTAAAAGGAGCAGCTGAGACCATGACTGATATCGATGGAGCATGCCGCATGTTTGTTGTGTTGCAGGAATTCAATTGTCTGTGTCTTTTCCTTGGTGCCTTGGTGTTCTTATTCTGCAGTGAATGTGCTCTGACCTTGACTCTAGATTGTCGCTGCTCTCCTTAACCACTTGTAATGCAGTTTCCATAACAGCGTTATGTAGAAACAGAAACTAGAATCAATATTTCACAAAAGTTCTTTCAGCTATTTCTCCGGGGATCCGGTGTGGACAAAAGCAGCCACATCGCCATATGCCGGATACAAAAGGTTACAGTGGTCTCGGCTACCAGCACGACCCCATCTCTAGTACTGCACTGGAGTCAGGGTTGTTCACTAATGAGAATCACAGCATTGAAAAAAATAAAAGAATATACTTTTCACTGGTGTCAGTCACAGTCTATTGATAGCGCTTTAGTGGAGGTTTAGTTGAGGTGCTGCAGTATGCAATACATACTCTATAACATCAAACAGCACACATGCACATAGTTGCAATGCCACTGCACAGCATACAACCAAATTTACAACACCAGGCTGATTTCACAAGAACATACAGTCAGCAAACACTTTGTGCAAGCAGGAGCCTGTAAAACATACTGACATAAGCAAAGCAACACACACCTATACAACTTTTTGCAACTATTGGATTAAGTAAAAAATCAAAGAGGCAGCAGATTTCCAAAATATTATGTTTCTGTTATATTGGATAAATAAAAAGAGACTTTGGTGGAGGTGCTGTTACAACTCTTTAGGGAGCTTAAGCCTTTCCCCAGAGCTGTGTAGAGAGTGTAATTCAGCTGGAAGGAGCAACCATTTAACAGCAAAACAATATTTTAAAACCCCTAAATGAAGCACCTTGATAATTCAGATGCTCTTCCTCTGTTGTGTCCTTGTGTCAGCCTTGTAATCCTGGGAATAATGTCCATATTGGAGGATTTCACACCTCACAATTCTCACAATTTAGGTGACATTCGATGCCAGTACAGTAAGCTTTGTGCTCCTAATGTAGCAGTGTGGAGGTCTGGGTGTTGGATGAGCATGTAGCTCATCAGGCAGTCATTTAGGAGACTGACAGACCTGGAATTGTTGTTCATGTTTTTCCCCCAACCTTAAATACACTGTAGTGCCACGCGCAGGTGTTGTAGAAGAATTGTAAAACTGTTGGCACTAAAGGTGAAAACAGAAGGCACTGAACGTAATCAGCAACCAATATCCACCTCTTTGTCTGGTGATTGAGTTGCCTTATTGCCATTACGTTTCAAGTTATTGATTACATAAACATTTCAAAAGTGACGTAGTTCAGATAGCCTGTATATGAGCTGAATTTCTAATCAGTAGGAGGAAGGCATGGTGGATGGGGGATCAGCTATACAAGACAGCCACCAAAAAGTAGGCAGTAGCAGAGTCCAAAAAAAGTGGGTATTCAGGACATTTCTAGCTGTGTTTGTTGCAACAAAGGAGGGTATTTTTGATTTTTTTTTAAAAATGAGAATTCAGAACATTTCCAGCTGTGTTTGCAGTGACAAAAGCTGCTATCATTTAATGACTTTAGGACATTTCCAGCCATGTTTTTTGCAACAAAAGTGGGTATTTTTTAATGAGAGTTCAGGGCATTTCCAGCTGTGTTTGCACTGGCAAATACCGGCATTTTTTAACAAGTTCAGGACATTTCCAGTCGGGTTTGTTGCGACCAAAGTGAGTCGCATGACATGAGTTTAAAAAGTTGTATTTTTTTCAGCAAGAGTTCTGGACATTTTCAGCTGTTTTTGCTGCAACAAAAGCTGCTATTTTTTATAAGTTCAGGACATTTCTAGCTGGGTTTTTAAGCAACAAACACAGGTATTTTTTAACATAAGTTTTAGACATCTCCAGACCTTTTTATGTAGCAACTTAAGCTGGTATTATTTAATGAGAGTTAGGGAAATTTCCACCCATGTTTGTAGCAACAAAAACCTGGGTAGTCTGTCGTCAGCCAAAATGTTTTCCTGACCATAACCAACTATTTTCTTTGCCTATACCTAACCACATGTTAATCACAGCGTTGTCGCAACATATAATTAATAATTGAAACTTAAAGTTTTGACATATCAGCTACATATGAAACGTACAAATGTAACATATCTGTTTGTAGAAAATTACAGTGCAAACATTTACTCTGGCAGTTAGGTTGCACTCACAGTAGCGGTTGTTGTCAATGAAAATCTTGAATATCACTGTTTTCAACAATGCATACCTCTGTAATGATGCATGACTATGCTTAAGCTGGGCCAAATATGTGAAACCTCCTGTTTGGGGTTGCATGTGCTGTTTCTCCTTATGTGTAGACATCCAAAAGCTTTTCAGTCCATCTGGAATGTCATGATGTCTGAAAACAGACTGGTTAACACATTTTTCATACAGGAGACCTGTTTGTGTCAAGACCAAAAACCACTGCCTTACCTGCATAATTGAACCCCCGCACAATGTTGCAGGTGCCTTGTGTGAAAGAGGCCTAAGTAGACACTGATCCCATCAATAACATCTGCCTCTAGTTGGCTTCTCTTTACAACACACCATCCTATTCAACATCAGTCTCTCTTTCATTCCCATTTTATGCACTGTCTGACTCTGGCATTTACTCTTATTCAGTTCCTCTCCTCCCTCCATGCTGCCAGCGCCATTCAGGCTGCTTCATGTACACGCGTAACCATGGCAACTGGCAAATAGAGCTGTATAGCATCGTTCAACTTTTGTGGTAGACGTGTTATTTGCAAAACACTGTGAAGAGATGCCATGCAATGTCGCACACACAGTCAAATCTGTGATAAAGGTCTCTCTGCACAGGCCTTTATTATCTGCCTGATCTGTTCTCGCGGTGTGTTTTAATAGATCATTCTGAAGCCCCCATGTCAGACTCCTTCTGGTGTGTAGTGCTCCTTTTCTTTGTGAAATCATCAAATGTGTACACCAAGTTTTAGTAGCAAGACAAGTACATGTAGCTCATTAAAATGCTCTGTACTTATTGTCCTCGCTCCTCACACCCACTCAGCTACCTTCACTTTGCTGGAACTTGTATTCAAATGTATGATTAGCTAATAAGTTATTCAGTTTCGTTTTGATCCGTGAAATTTCTTTGCCCACGTGCCCAATACCATCCCAGCAAGTCAAACTACATCTCTAATCCCTACATGTGTTTGATTCACAAACACAGGGAATAGTCTGTGTTTGTGGGAATGATTAAAGCATCCAGATATTTCACTTAAGTGTCTGAGTTTGCTGATGAGCTACCTGCGGTATGATGTCTGTTCTTTGATGCATCAGTTCTGTGCAGGTACAATCTATTCCTCTCCATTAACGTCTGAGTTTCATCTATAATAGTGATGGCCTGCTCTGAAGGATGAGCATCTGCATGGCTGGAAAGCTGATGAGCTGAAGTTAAGCATTTATCTGAGATTTTTATTTTTTTTTTGAGGCTAGAAGCTGACATAAAATCTCACTGCAGATGTACAAGAAATGCTATGACTGAACATGCCTCTACTGCTATGCTGGACTGCTGAAGGTGCCATGCTATTGTTTGGATGGTTCAGAATTCTGAAGCCTCAGTGGTCAAAAAATGTCTCATTGGACTGAAAGCCCCTTTGTCCAACAGGCTGGCATCCCAAGAACAAACACACATTGTTCTGAAGGGCTGTTTCTCCAAAAATATGCTACACACTTTCCAAAACAGAGGCAGATGGCTAATTATTATGCAAAATTATGTCATTGAACCCATACCGATACAAAGGCATCGTCTAGTACTTGCTGCTGATCGTGGTTGGGTTGGTTAGGTTTAGGCATGAGGAGTGAGATTGGCTAGGGTTAGGGTAAGACTGTCAGAGTGAGCCGATCATAGCCAGAGAAGGCAAGATCATACTTTCGTCAAAGCAGGAAGGTCCGATGACAAACTAGCCATGTGCCTCTCTGTAGCGCATTTGGTGAAACAGCCCTTCAGAACAATGTGTTTGTTTTTGGGATACCAGCCTGCTGGACAAAGGGGCTTTAGGTCCAATGGGACATCTTGGACTGACATTGCTAACACGGCTAGTTTGTCATCAGACCTTCCTGCTATGGCAAAAGCATGATCTTCCCCACTCTGCCTATGATTGGCTCACTCTGATAGTCTTAGCCAATCTCACTCTTCACACGTAATCCTAACCAAATCAACCACGATGGCAACAAAGGCAACAACTTCTAGACAATGCCTCTGCATCAGTATGGTTTGATGACATCATTTTGTATAATAATTAGCCATCTGCTTCTGTTTGGGAAAATGTGTAGCATAGTTTTAGAGAATCAGGCCTTCAGAGAAAAGCACATTTGTTTTGGGATCCCAAGCTGTCAGACAAATGGACTTTCAGTCCAGTGGGACATTTTTGAGGCTATTGGAGCTCAGACTGGTGCCATATTTCTATTCAAGTCATTGTCAGCAAATATATTGCTGTTGAGTTAGAGTACATCAAAGCTGGAAGGGAGGAATTGTTATGTATTTGAAGGAATTATTCATTATTTATTTAAAAGGCACTACTTTTTGTTAATTGACACAGTGATCAGTGTACCTGTTAAATAAGTTAAGTGATACACCAGCAGATTGATACCTGTGTGATTGAACTTGCACTTGAACAGTAAAGTCACGTAAACTGTATCTCGTGGTTCAGCTAATTATTTTATTGCTGTTAATATAAGTGAAGAACATAACAGTTAAAAGTCCAGCTGTTTGTGGCAACAAAAGCAGGTATTTTTTTTACCAAGTTCAGGACATTTCTAGCTGGGTTTTTAGTGACAGCTGTTAGAACAATCTGCAGTCCCCTTAAAGCTAAGTAAGCTAAATGCTAACATGCTCACAGTGACCAGTGTTGGGCTCGTTACTCAAAAAATTTACTTTATTACTCATTATTTGTTACTCTTTTTAAAAGTAATGTTAAGATTTAACTTATCACTCCCTGCCAACAGTAATTCGTTACATTCCTTGTTCTATTACTTTTCCATCACATCCCAAAGAATTGGTTGGCTAATTGCATCTTTTCTTCTCTGTTTCAATGCCAGGGTAATCTTTGGTACGCACGCTAAGGCAAGATAGCTTAAATTATTTTTTACCAGGGGGATTTCTGTTGCCTTTGACCGGTATTCATCTGTCTGAAAGATGGAGAGTCAGTTGTGGAGATGGGCTACATTTTATCCACCACATACTCGGCCCCAAGCTTCATTAGTTCTGTCAGTTGTAGCCTGTAGCTGTCCATGATTTAAATTGTTTAGCCAGGCTACAGTTATCCTCATCGGCCACAGATGGCTCAGTTTTGGTGGGGTATACGTCCGGAGCTTTGCGTTGTTGTACTGGTGGTCGTAGTAGGTGTTTCGGGAGGTTTAAGGTTGTGTTTTTCGAGATGGAAAGAGTGCAACTACCTGGAACGAAGATGTTCTTGTCATCTTTGCTTCTGATCAAATCAAAGTAATGGGAATATTTTAAGCGGCTCCATGTAAACGGTTTCATCTTCCTAGCTAGCTTGCTGCTTTGTGGCGTGCATGCACAACAATAAAATGAATCTGGGAATTGATTGGTGGATTACAAACTAGTATGCAGATGACAACAACAGTAAGGTTGTAGTGACGCCTAACACTATCAGTGAAAATGCTAACATGCTAATATTTATCGGCTTATTAGCATTGGAAAAATTAAAATGTTGACCTTGAGACTGGGGCTAGATGAAAAGTTAAGCAACCCATAAAGTTATTAAAATAAATCCTGAGAGGGGCATGAACATCTGAACAAAATTTCATGTCAATCTGTCTGATGGTTGTTGAGACATTTCACTCAACTAAAATCTGTCTCCTTTTAAATGTGTATTCACGGCAGCTGTTGCTCAAGTATATGTCAGAAACACTTACAGTATGCATTATCTCTTCCACTAATAAACACACACACATGCACACACACAGCCGCACTCACCACATTTTCTAGTTAGTGCATCGCACAATTTAATCCTCGACTCTGGCTTCAGGTATCAATACCAGTCTGATCTAAAAAATAATAATAACTGTAGGCTTCATGTCCCGTTGACATATTGCTGATTGCAGAGAGCTCAATTGAGATTACAGCCCGTGGCACAGATGTAATTGATTTGCCGCGAACCCGCGAACAACATCCACCACAAAGTTCAAGCCAGTGAGTCGCTTTATTAATTTATCAAACCCAAGATGTGTGTGCAGGCTTCCCGGGCAGAAACCTCCCTGTGCTGTGCTACCTTTTACAACCACCTCGTGTGACTCCTCTGCGTTGACATGCATCCGAGACGTCAGGGTTTCTCCCTCGTTTAAACTCCACGTCTGACAGGAGCACTCCCCTTCACTCATCATCTGTCTCCCTCAATGAAGTTCATGTGATCGCTGGCAAAGCGGCCCATTGCTGTAGAGGCTGATTAAAGCGGCATCAAAGTCTCAGCCTCTGGCTTTGAATACATCACATGTCAGCTTATATGAGAGCCGTGTTGAATAATAGCCCCAGCTTAAACATCCGTCCTCAATCTGAGATGGAAAAATGCATCCTCACCAACAACATCCTCAACATATAATCTCTGCGAGTCCAGCCTAATTAATTCCTCTTTTTAAACTTTGCAGAAAGTTTCCAGCTCGTTTGTATTCTGAGTCTATTCATTAGCTGGATCGAGTGGTTTGAAAACACTCTGCTCTTAATTGTTTCTGTTTGATTCCTACTAAAGCAGGGCCTGTAATTAAAAGAGAAACAGACAGAGGGGAGATAAATTGAGTGTTAAACTGCCAAAGTGATCTTCAAAGTGCCCAAACAAGTAAAGGAAGTAAAGGCTAGGAAGTGACTTCCAGGCCTCGTGGCTGATTCTAACTTTGTTTGTTCAAAGCGACACAATAATGACTTGCATGCCCACATGAAATTTATGCACATAATTCCATATTCATGTTTACAGAAACATAACGGGGAAGGTAATTCACCCAGACTGAATGCTTGTCGACAGGGCAACAAAACAACAGCATCAATTGTTATTTCTTTCACTCGCAGCCTTGAAATAATCATCAAAACTTTTCCATCGGGACGGCAAAGTTCGATGCTGCCTCTGATCATCAAGCACCGAAAACACACTGGAGCGACATGAAGTGTTGCAGCTGCAGCAAAAAATGGAACTATCCTCTAAAACTGCATTTTAATCCTGTTTTATCTTTATGTGTCGCCGCAGTAACTTCGCATAATGCAGCATTAAATCTGACATCCCTATCATCGGGCAGCGTGCCACCGGCCCAGGTCCATTTTCCATGTTACATAGATAACCATGTTCACACAGTGACAATATCCTGTTACACATATTTCTGCCTACCACCATCAAAGCAGCATTATCTCTGCGCTGACCCACAGGCTGACCTGCACTGTTAACCGGTTATGCTGAAAAGTGCTGAGTGGCCGTTTCCTACAAATGGGATTTCCTTATCTCTACTCTGAGAGTATTCTGTCACCAGCAATAGATGACTCTCTCCATTTTGCTCTGTAATTCATTTCCTGGCTTTCTCTTTGCCTCACATTCTTCCTCTCTGACAGGTGAGGAAGATAAAATAGCGTGAGCCCGTTGTGCGCTGATGGCTGTTGAGGATCTCGACTTCACAAGGATAGATAATGCCACGGTGCAACAAGCTCCTGTTGGTGTCTTAGAAAAGCTAAGTTAGAAAACAGAAACGAGGAGAATCCAAATTTGATTTTATAATTAAAAATTGATACACACATTCAATTATTTAACATGCAAATGAGGAAGATAATTTTTAATTTTAAAATTCCGAAAGAGCCTCTGCAGTGCTATCAGTGCTACTGATTTATGCTTGTATGCTAATCTGCTGTGTTTAAAATCTAACATTTGCATTCTGCAAGAATTAAACTTATCAAGCTTCACACACACACGCACGTACACACACACACTGGCATTGGCTTCAGTATGGTGGCCTGTTGGCGAAGCCTCTGGGCCAAGTGCCAGCAGAGTACCATCTCATTATCTCCAGTCACACAAATGCAGTGGAACTGCTGGGAAACGCGCAATTCATTGCAACAGTTGTAAGTGACGGATGAAGTCAGGACATACTGCACAAACACCAGCAGCCGGCACAGAATGGCATAATGGATGGCGAAGCAAGCTGTGGTAAATGTCCATTTTTCTTCCCTAGAACGCAGCATTTTCTGACAACTTGGACACATGTGTGTTTACAATCCATCTGTTTGGGGAAATATTCATCTGATAAGGAGTGAAGGGAAGGCTGCTGGTTTGAGATTTTCAAACCGGACGTGAATGAAATGTAGTATTACACACTGAACAGAGCATATGTCCTTGTTTTGAGTTCCAGGCTGACAGTAGGGGAAAAAAAGAGAAGAAGTCAAGGATAAACTAAGCAGCAAGCTGCAGGGCTGAAAAATGAAGCTAACGCAAGAGTGCCAACAACTGCGGATCGTCTGATGGCCTCTTGAGGCTGGCTCCAAGAGCGAGTCAGTCCCCAGACCCTCATGTTAAGATGCCCAACTTTACAGCAGAAATAAACATGTCTACAGCCTGGTACAAGAAATGGTTTTTAACTCCATAGCTAATTTCCATGTTCATGACAACTGTACAGGGGTGAATTTTTATATAACTCACCCGTTTTAATGTTATTAAGGCGCAAAGGTATGCATGATTGGGGGCATGACCACTGTGAATGACACGTGGGTGTTGTCCATTGACAAGTTGCTACCATGGCGACAACACTGGTTGAGTAACTTAACCATGGCGTTACCACAGATGCACAGAATATAGGCTTGGGACAGCTGTAGCTATCACTATTTCAGTGTGACTTCAGTTCGTAAATGTTGTTTGCTTGCCTCAAGTTACGTTCAGTGTCCAGTTGTACTAAAAGACTCTCTAAGGACCCGATTACACAGAAAGCGTTTTGCAGGTTGCAAAACAGGAGGCGTGCCGCACTGCCTTTTTAAAAAAAAATTGAATACCACCAAAAATGCTTGCTGCGCCTTTTTGTTATTGCTAGGCAACCACCCCATCACATCCTCATCATAACCTTCCTGTATGATCAAATCTACCGTTTATTTTGGCTGGTTTAAACCACCTACTATTTTCACAGTAATTAGTGGCTAGTTCCTGACATGTTGAGGCAGAGGGTAATGTCTGTAGCTCTGGTTGAGGGTGAAAGGCTGTCAGCAGATAAACAGAGATCTGTGGGGGTACATGAGACCCTAAAGAAGAGGGTGGATCATGGGGAGTACCACCAGTTGGTCCAGGAGCTTCTCCTCCATGATGGCTGTTTCCAAGCATATTTAAGGATGACTCAGGGGCAGTTTGACAACCTGCTGTCTATCATCGGGCCGTATAGCTCTGGGTATCCAGCAACCGCTACCACCAGTTTCTCCTCCATTGTTTACCAGTTGTAAACTTGTTGTCATGACCACTCAAATCATCTGATTGGACAATGGGGGAAAGGTGGCGATGACGTGAGGCGTTTTTCTGCTCTGAGCTGAAGTTTTTTCAACTCGAAGCGTTCAGAGTGCTCCAGCAAAAAACGTCAGGTGCTTAGACTGTAGAAATGTGAGGCGTGGTGCAACACAAAACCCATGAGCAAAAAGCTTCATTCTCATTAAAATCAATTACAAAAAGGCACCCCCACCTGCCAAAACGCATCCTGTGTCAGAGCCATATTCATACTTTTGTGTACTGCATCACATCCAGTATGTGCTTACATCATTTCCTGTGAGTGTCTGAGTGTGCAAAGGTGGCCATTAACAATGAAATCCTCTCTATAAAAACACAATAACAGTATGGTAATATATTGACTAAGACTAGAGCCCCGTCAGCTCTGCTGCAGCAGCTGAATATTTTCTTATTTCTTTTTAAAGCATGAAATGATGGTAATAAGAATTAAAATGCAGGTGATCTCAAGTGCCTCTCTGCCAGCAGTCACAGTGCTAAAACCACAGCAAGCCGTTATATATCCTGGAACAAGTGAGCCACATGAAGCCAGTAACCACGGCAGGTCCCAACAGATTCAGCAAAAAGGCTCTGAAATGTTTGCTAAAACCACAAATGCATGAGGGTGGAAATATTTCTTTTCCAGTTTTTGACCTGGATTATATCTGTGTTTCAAAGGAAAAATGCCGGCGCTAACGCTTAACTACATTTGGCAAAGAAATGAGTCTGATTCTTACACACAGCTACAGCGAGTAAGATTTAATTCAGCCTCTCAAATCGTGGCTGAGTGCTTATGCACAGGAGTTTGAGTCACAAGTTTTACTCATGCTTTCTCTGAGGTTTTGTCACTAAGGATTCATTCACACTTCGTCCAACCTTCCATCCTTCCATCCATCCATCCATCCATCCATCCATCCATCCATCCATCCGTCCCACCATCCATCCATCCACTGAGCCATGAGAGTCTTCTTCGTTATCTGTTGAATGCTTGCTTCATTTGCCTGCTCAGCCCTGCCTTGTTTGAGGGGATTTGAGGGGCGAGATTGCTAATCCCAACTTTGAACATGAATCAGCGTCCAGGGGGAAGGCCTCCTGGATTCTCAGCCTCTTTCTTATGATAATGGTCCAATCAGTATGGCCGGAATGATGAAAATGCCAGCCAGCTTATCTCAGTGGGACAGCTTGGCGGTGGGGAGGGAGGCCTGTCAGAAAGACAACAAGAACCTGTTTTGAAATAAAGAGGGTGCAGCTCTCGTTTCTGCTAGCTAGTTATAGCGGTATCTGTGCGTTGTTTTGCACGCGCGTGCACATATGTGGGCGCGTGCATGTACCGTTGGCTGAGGTAAATCGGATTAAAAAAAACCATGCTTTGGTCTGGTTGTGTATGTCGGCATTTGCATTTGCAAGAATGCACATTAAGGGAATAGAAGTGTAATGTGTGTGTGTGTGTGTGTGTGTGTGTGTGTGTGTGTGTTCATGGATTGTGGTGTTTATGATTCAATTTGTCCTTTCCTCAGGCTGATGTTGCTCGCTGTGTGGGACAGGTGCTTTTCTGCCTTCCAAACACAGGACACTGAGCTCACATTTCTGAAACTGATAACTGCTGACCAGGAGATAACCTTTTCCATTTGAGGACTGAGCAAGCTCTAAAACTACACGCAGCCTGATAAACATGCATTTGTCTGCTAACTGAACCTTCAGTGCTAAAGCTGGGTGTCAGTACATGATACCTTTAAGGTACTGGCTGAAATAACCCACTAAAAAGTAGTATCAAAACATCTCCAGTCAAGGGTTAGGGTCTGATTCCTAACCACCCTGACTCTCAACTGGACCAGCAAACTTCCTGTTGCTGCTGTCTCCAGAGCTACTCTCCTCCAGGTCACGTTTAACATCTGCCTGGTTAGCACGAGCTAACACAGCAGCAAGGACTAGTATTATACCAATTACACCACCATAAAAATGGCTCAACTCATGTTATAAAACCTGTTAATAATTGT
>JAPZEB010000010.1:10954344-10965844 GCA_029783705.1 Chaetodon striatus
GTGTAGATTTTGCAATAAAAAGCAGTTTTTTTTTTTTTTTTCAAAGACACTGCTGTGTTTCCAGCAGGATAGTGCCATGAAAAGCTGTTGTTTTTCAGCAACAATCGATGTGTTTTAAGTGCGTATTTAGCCACCAAAAAAAGGTGTTTTTTAGCAACCCATCACTTTGTGTCCACTGGGGATGGTAACACAAAAAGTGGTGTTTTTTATTTTTTTTTATTTTACAGAGACATTGCAGCATTTCCATCCGAGATAGTGCCCCAAAAAGCAGTTGTTTTTTACTGGGATATTGCTGACTTTCCAGTGGGGATTGTGCCCCTAAAACCAGATATTTTAAGCCAAAACACATTTTTCTAACCATAACCAAAAGGTTTTTCTGCCTCAGCCTAACCAAACATCGGCCACAGCATTGTTGAAACAAGTTTCAGCATATCCGCTACTTACAAATGTAACTTATCTCTTCTTTGCAGAAACGTACAATGCCAACATATACTCTGGTGATTGGGTCGCTGAAATGCCCTGCACAAGGAAAAGAAAGTCATGGCCAGGATATCTGCTGGCTACACCGAATCTCCTGAAATATTGGCTGTTGCTCCCGGAGGCCTACTGTCATGAGACCGATAGCCTGTGGGTTCCCAGAGTGTTCAAGCAAAGTGTGCAGGATTGTAGAGTTACATACAGTGTGTATAAAGGGCTCAAAATATCTGTGAGACATTTCTCTTGCACTTAGCACAGTGGGACAGCCCCGAGCCCTCGCACAGTTACTTTATCAGGAGCCTCTGTGAGTAAGCGAGTGCAGGCACTGAGATTGGGTAACTGACTTAGTCGCACTCTGCCATGCTGCTGAACTGTATGGCTTCGGATGCATGGAACTGTGCGAGGTTACAGCTTTAAGGCACATGCTAGAAGAGACCAGATTGTCCTCGGTTGATATATTGCCTGAAACAATAAACCACATATCTCTGTTTCATTTCTCTCCAGCAGGGACAAGGACGAGGTGTTCTGTTCTGGTCCGGCTTTAGTCCCCACATAAAAAGCTTAATAAATCACTGTGTGAATATTATTGTTTAATGTAAGTACAATATGTGTTGCCAGAGAAAACAAAAAACTTCTGCCCCCACACTTTCTCCGGTCGATTTTCCAACTGTTTGCTCAACTCGACAGGCAACGACAACAAATGGTTTCCATGTTACAATACGAGCTACAAACTGCATCCAAAGTTTTTAAATGACCTTCAATGTTGCATGAAAGACACATCTATAATTTAGCCAAACCATACACCATACAAAATCACAGCTTCATCTTTGTATTCAGATGGAAGCTTGAGTCAAGCTCTGTGCCCAGAATAGCTTGTGAATGGGTGCTAGACAGAACTCAGTATGACTATGGCTGTGCCAAATTACTACCTGCTTACATGGAGACAAAACATGAAACAGTGCTGCTTGATTTGCGTGTGTCTCATACCGGATGCATAATGCATCAAGAGCATGAATAATTTACATAAACAAGTGGAGGGAATCTGTTTGGTGCTCTGCCAACCCTTTCTCCTCTTCTACCTCCACCTAAAAGGCTGCTTTTTTTTTTCTTTTGTGAAAATCCAAAACAAACCTCCATATTGGAGAGACAGATGGCAGACAGGGTGAAACTGAGTCTCCTATCCAAAATCACACTGTGATGGAAATGGAGGTTGCCATGGAAATCAGGAAGTGGAGCAATTTGTTGGATTCCCCTGAGAGGACACGGTGGTCACTTGACGGACTCACACAAAGTCACTCACATCTGTAAATGTTTCTGTACTTTGGAAAAGTTTTCAGACAGAAGAAGTAAAGCAGCGAGGTGGTTTCAAAGGACAAAGTAACAAACTGGTGATACTGGGGCAATATTCTGGGAATTCCTGAGAAATACTTTTATAATACAACGGTAACTACAGTTGTAATAACCTGGTAATATCTTAATAAACGAATGAGACCAGGTAATATTGGGGTTTTATTTCTGTAATGAAGTAAGTCACAGAAACAACTCAGCAATATATCTGACAGTGCTGTACGCAGGAAGGCCAAACATAATTGCTAATGCCTCAAATCTATTGCACTCAGAGTTTGAGCTGCTCCCGTCTGGGAGTCGATTGAGGTCCTTTATTCTCCGTGCCATATAGGCAATGAACACATAATAACTGTATCAGGGATCACTACTGTTTTAAAAGATGTTCTCTCTTTTACTATTTATATAACTTATTGCTCCTATTTGCACTGTTGTATCGTGTATTTTTAAATTGCACATTTTTAATGGTGTATTGTGTTATGTAGACACATATGTACCTTTGATTTTTGTCCAAGCAATTTGATTGGTTTAATCAGTGTAGCAGCACACCTTGCACATTACTAATGAGATGACTCCGCCATTTACATGGCAACGTTGTAACTGCCAGAGCCGAAGCAAACACATGCTCTATATGTGTTCATGTGCATCTAAATCTATAGGAAAACTCATCACAATCCTGAAAATATTTAGCTTACTATGTAAATAAATCAGGCTGTTCTCATAAACTGTTGGTACGTTTTCCTGCAAAAATGAATGCCCCCATTTAAAGGTGCATCCTCACCATGTTTGTTTTCTTAAACCTAACCTCCGTAGCTTTATGTTTACATTAAAGATGTATCTTAAAGAATTTATAGGATAGCATACGAACCGTTCTGTGTGGAACCATTGAAGTAAATATGTATTAGCACACTAGAAGCCAAAAAAAATTATGAAACATTTGTTTTTTATGTCAAATGACCTGAAAAGCTGATTAACAAAAAGCCACCAAAAAAATGGGTTAAGAATAAAGTGACATATTGAATTTATTTCAAGTATTTTAAATAAACATATTCAGCCACTTAAAGTATTTTGTTCCAAGTGACATCTTATTTTTCCTGTCCAGCAAAATACAAATGAAAAAATACTCAAAAGAAATTAAATCCATATTCAAATAAATTTCTTTAAATACTGCCCATCTCTGATTGTACTTTACAACACGGTCAGCTTTTTTCAAATTTTGATTTTTTTGGCAACCCCAGGATTTATGGGAAAAAACAGCTACATATATCATACTGCATACCTGTTTCTGCAGTTAAATATCACAATAAAAGTGCTTAAAGGAATAAATAATCAAGCCAAAAAAAAACAACAAACAAACAAGCAGATACACAAACAAAAGCATATAGAGGTAATGACAATAAAAATAATGACAATAACAAAAAAAAGACAAAAAAAAAATCAACACAACATCAAGGTTCAAGACACAATCTATTGAATTCCTAATTAGACAGCCATCTCTATTATCTGAAGGAGTATTTTACATCACTGTTGTTTTACTGTCCAGAAGTCCCACTTTGACCAGTTAGATCCCAAATAAAGTGAAAATAAATAAATCAGCTAATTAAATGGGTTAACAGTGAAATGTGAAAATTTACACTTTTACTTGTAACTTGTTATACTGTTTGCCTCTTCAGAGGCAATCACTCTCACAAGACCTTAGTTTGCCTGGAAATAAAAACATAAACTTGTGAAGACAAAACCCAAAATGAAGGAGCAGCAGGTCGGGCAGCCCTTTTCTTCCCTAATGTGTGATACTGATTTTGTTTTCGTGCAGCGAGTCATGCTCAAATGTGGTGATAGACTGTCAGGGGAGTGGTGGTGGCAGAGCCAAATTTCACATTGGGTGTATTTTTAGTCGAGAACACGTAATGCACATGTTGTTTTCCCTCCCTCGTCTGAAGTGCCATGTAGTGTCTGATTTTAATCAGAGGCTGGTTTGCTTCTGGTCCTGCAGTCATCAGCTCCCATTAAGAAAAGACAAGAAGTGTGTTGAATATGTTCTGTTGCTAGGAAACTGAAACAACATTATGACAACACTGTTTATGAAAAAAGTGTTAAGGTTCGTGTTGATTCATGTTCGTACCACGCCTGTTTATTTCATTACATTTAGCTAAATGGAAATGGTCACTGCGTAATGTCCCAAATTGGAAACATTTTCATTTCGATTGTGTGATGATTAAATTGATTACTGCGGTGCCACATGGTAATGTCACTCTTAATTGCTTCACACGTGCAAAGTCGGGGAAATTAGGAGCAATAAAAACTAATTCAGCTTGCAAATATCCTCAATCATTAATCACCGACGAATATTTTCTAATCAATGTTTTACCTCCAGCGTGACTTGCTGGCAGAGTTTGAATTTTAATGCTCCAGTCAACCCACACTTCATCCCACATCTGTCAATATTTGCTTTAATGTTATAGTCTGTACGCCCTCTGTATATTTGCACTGCATGCAATCTCTTTATTTAGTAACTATCAACATTAGATTTTCACCGCCCACATCGACAAGAGTCATAACATATGTTCAAACTGAAAAGGGCTCAGGGTGAGAGCCTCTCTGCAGCACATATTTTGCCTCCAGTCTCAGCCATCTTTAAGATGCCTCCATTATATATTTTTATATATAGAAATGTAAAGATATCTTAAGCATCTACCTTCATCGTTAGTGGTTTAAAATAAAAATGAAACACATAGGCAGACCACATTATCAACACCTTGGAACAGAGAAAAAAAAAAAAGCAGAATGCACCTGGTAAAAACAGCACTAGACTACATTCTTTGCATGTTGCTCCAGGGTCAAATTACTGTCCAGAATAACAACCAGATATTTTACACCTGATTTTATGTTCAGAGTGTGGGGGCTGACGAGTGGCTGAATTTGTTTTGAGGCATGTTCAGGGCCAATGATGACAACTCCTGTCTTTTCAGAGTTACATTTTTGGAAGTTTTGGAACCTCCAGCTTTTTATGTCATCTAGGCAACTGTAAAGAAAGGCTAATTTACCGGTGTCAGAGGGTTTAAAAGACAAGAGGATCTGTGTATCATCTGCATAGCTATTGACAGAGATATTGTGATGACTTATCTGTCCCAGGGGTAGCAAGTACAGGGTGAACTGAACAGGTCCCAGATATTGAGCATAGCGTTAGTTCGGGTAGGTCGAGCTCAGCTCACATCCCAGCTACATCAGCTGATCTCAAATAGCCCAATCAACTGATGGAGCAGCTCCTCCTTTTAATGCTGTGTCTGACTTATCAGTGTCATTACTGTTTTTCATTGATGCTGCTCTGTTCTGTACCTGGTACCTGCTGCTCTCCCTGCCTTAGGCTTTACATGTAGGCGCATGGAAGGGCAGAGAGGTTTGCTTCTCTGCCTCAGGCTTCCCATGTAGGCGCGTGGAAGAGTGTTTGACTTAAGTGTTCCTGCCTTACAGATCCGTGTGGTACGCCATGTTTTGACTGAGCAGATCTCTATGCCCTCATCCGCCCTCCCTTTCTTGATCCATGTCTGTCTCATGCATTTTTGCATTTTTTTTTCACAAAGGGAATTTGCTTTTTTTGCTGTCCTGTATTTCTTCCTTTTCTTTTTTGCAACCCTGATTTCCCTTTGTTAGGGAAAGACTTGACAATGTATGTCGTTGCTTCAGCAGCATGAGCACTCACTTGCTCAGCTCTAGCTTCATTTAGATATGAATCCTAGTGCAGGGGTGGATTAAACCTTTGAGGGGTGAGAAGGACCTCAGAGAGCTTTTATTGTATTTTTAATATGAAGTCAGTCTTTCAACTGATTCATTCAGCCACTTTTCTATTTAGCTTTGACATTTATTGTTTCTAAAAATTGCAAACAAAACCAAACTTTTCATTCCAGGCTTTTTAAAGGCTTCCCTCAGATTCAGGTACTGAGAAATCAGTTCCACTTTTCCCCCCACCACAACGCCCCTGGTACTGCAGTACACATGCATGAACCATACTCAAGACCACCTTTTTAAGTCAAGTCAAACACAGATCAACGTACGTGCCTGGGTTTGGTACACAGTGTTGACACTAGTCAAACAAACTGGACATTGGGGTCAGGTTTACTCACCCCCAGACCTGGGTCCCTGATGTGAAAGCCCTCTAAGATTAAACACACCACACAAACATATTGTGTACAAAGAATATCAGACTTTACTTTATCTTGAAAAGATGACATTGAAATGTTTTTTGTTTCAAAAGTGGAAGAAATCCATAATGTTTAAATCCACGAGTGCTTTCATGGCCTCAAAGATTACTGTGCTCACTCTTTCATCCCATTGCATTCATACTTTTCCTCGGAAGCTTTGATGCCGTTAAATGTGAGGTTCACCACATCTGTCAGAGAACAGCATGTCTGACTGTCTCTCTCAATCATCTTCCCTTAACGATTCAATTTGCTGTGGATTGACAGCGTCCAGAGACAGGCGGAATGATAAATGGCCTGCTGTGCTTTCAGTTCCGCAGATTACCTCATTTATTTCTGTGCAGTAAAACATAGAGTCATATATGGCTCCTAACATGAGGTTATAGTGAAGAACACAGTATAAGCATGAAATTGTGCATGATGGATCATCTATTTCCTGGACAATCGGCTTTGTGAACCTCGCCTGGAGCGATGAGTTTCACAGAGCCTTGGTATCACCACCAGGGTTGTTCTAAAGTCCTCCTGCAGCCTGGGGATAATTAACTTTATACATTTATCTGATAAGATATGCAAACCGTGTGTTCATACTGCACATTTAGCTCCAGTGGGTTATCGCCAGGCTCTGCTCTGCTCTGCTGCTGGACTTGTCAAAGAAAACCTCTTTCTCACATGTTTAGAGGTTTCACGGATGGCTGGAGCTCTGGGTCACACTTGTACTTTCATTCCCTGTCTCTGACGTCCATCTGGTGCGCACTGATGTGAGAGCTGCGGGTAGGGAGGCACTCTGCAGGTGCATGTCTGAGTGCCAGCTTAGACAAATCACGGCAGGTAGCCATTTAAGCCACTTGTCCGCTTGTTAGACGGTTGCACGGTGGGAAAGCCCACATGTCCAGCTCGCCGTTGCTTCCAAATGTCGCTTATTCCAGGCTGCCATGTTGGAAGGGATAAAGTGGGTACAAATGGCCGGCTGACACATTGCTGACACATGACTTCATGTTCCATTTATACAGGGACACACACAGACATGTGCACACTAACTCTCAGGAAAAACTCATACCTGTGCAAATCTTTTCTTCTTCTCTGTCCAAGTTGATGGTCAAACATTAGGCACATGGTTTTCCATGTGTCTGTTTTTGTTAGTTACTCCGAGCAACCATGGATGCATTCAGCTGACAGTCAGTTAACGTCACTCTCAGCAGGCAGCAGCACACTGCAGTAATGGCAGCACCAAACACACAAAGCAGTGGTCAGATTTGTCCATAGGGACGAAAAAAAGGGAAAGGTGGTCTTCAATTAAGAAAAAGAAAACATATGTTGTGAAATGGTTTTAAATATCATGACATCAGAGCATCAAAATAATATCTCTCCTTCTTCTTGATAAAATGAATAATGAAAGACAAAAGCAGTCATCCATGTGGTCAAGGTTTAGTGTGAAAGTAGGACCACTATTTCATCTAAAGTTCATCTCTAAACTACAAAAGTCCACCCAGTAGAGTGCAGATCTCCACCAGGTGGTCACGTTCCGGCTGGCCGAGCTGATTGCAGCCACTCTTGACAGTTTTTGTAATTCCAGCAGACACCCTGCAGCGCGTTTCAGAAAATACAGTATGATTATGTGAAAGAATGTAATTTTAGTAAAGAAATTACAGCCACAAATCTTTGATCCATGTCATTTCCAAAGGAGGAAATACAATGAGTGCTGGATGGAGCAGTGAGTTACAACAACATGAAAGAGTACTTTTTGCGACAAATACGCCAAGCAGACCTAGGTACCATGTCTGAAACGTTATTTTTGGTTCCATAGGTACCATAGCAAAAGTGTTTGGTGGAAACTGGTCTTTTGTAGCCTACAGCACAACAAAGTAGGAAATAATAACAATAAACAAAATTAAAACAGACAAAGAAAGAAACACTTAAACTACCTAGCCTCCTTTTTCATTTATGGTAGAAGCACAAATATCAAGAAAAAATGGCCAAATTACCTTAATTTGCAAGTCTACAAAACTAGGCAGGCAAAACGCTTCACTTTTGAAATGCTCCTGATGTGTTATGACACCATGTGGCGGACGGACCAAATGCGGGTTGTGGGTGGACCACAGAGAAAATAGTGATTTATTCATCTCATGTGGTGCCTAACTTTAGTGGTCAAATCAAATCAGGTGTGGAATTTATCTGCAGATGTCCTTGTTCAAAATGAGACCAAACTTTTCTATGGATGTCAGTTTTTGAACCAAGATGAAGGCTAAAATGTGTCCTGTAACAAATATTAAGACTTGTTGTTTTTAGCAGAGACGACAAATAAGAGACGACAGAAAGCCTGCAGCCCCTACTGGCTGGTTGAGAGGAGTGAGAAGTCAGCAGTCAATGACAGTATGAAAAAGTCCATAAACCAGGTTTTAAAACAACTGTGAATCACTGCAACAACATAAGGAAGTCCCTGAGTATACGGTCATTAATGTGCACACAAAATTAGGCTGACTGGTCCACTAGTTTGATTGATAAGCTGCGAACAGACAGATGCACACACACACATGTATACGTATACGTAAGACCAAGCACATGATCCCCGCCACGTGCAAGCCAACAAATTAATCATCAATCATATTATAACAAAAATACACTTCAGTCAGGAACACTTTTGTCAAAGAAAACTTAATTTCCATTTGCAGTATTATATTTGGTGGTATAGCTCTGTTTTGGGGCCCCTCTGCCTTTCCTCAGGCCTAAGAAGAAAGCCTCTACCACGTGCCTATGGGCAGAGAGACCAAACCTCCCTGCCCCTCCATGCGCCTACATGGAAAGTTTAAGACGAGGAGAGCAGCAGCAAAGACCTCCCATAAACAGAACAGAGATGACAAACAGAAATGACTTTGATAAGTCAGACACAGCATGACCTGAGCTCGACATCGTGTCCTGCCTGAACTAACCCTATGCTCAATTTATATTTACTAATCCAAATTTATTTTCTTCATATTGTGGCGCACAGTTCATGTTGTAGTGTCGTGAAAAGCAACATGGCTCCAAATTCTGTCCACAAGCATCAAGCTGCAGTTGTCCTCACGAGAGGCTGAAAGCTCGGTGAGGTAATCAAGCTCTCAAAGTGATGAACATAACTTAAAAATCAATCCTATGCTGCACTGGAGGCTAATTTGCTGTTGCTTAGCAGCCTTACTGAATAACTAGTGGGCAGATATGTTGCGCTGGGTACGACAGGTGTTCAGGGCGTCACGGCAGTCAAAGCATGGCAACACAGAGGAATCAATCACAGTTTCCAGGTGATTAAAGAAGATTAGATATTCTTAAAAAGTCACATAAATCACAGCTGCACAGCTGTTTTTAGCTATCAGGACTCGTTACTAATGAAGTAAGTAGGTATCAGATAACACGCTCTGCTTCTAGTGATCTGAAAATACTTCTGTTCTGAGCTGTTTGAATCAAGGTGATCCAATAAACATTCCCAATCATTCCTATCTTTTCATGCAGGCAGTGAAGATGACACATCATTCGAGAGTATAATGACATCACATCACAGAGTGGACTCGATGAGAGCGACACAAAGAGAAATAAATAGACAGAGAGATAGTAAAAGGAAAGCTGTAGTATACACTGAACAAAGAAGCTAAAACAAAGAGTGCGTTCGTCAGGTAAGCTCCCTTTGAGACTGTCATTAGAGAGTCATGGGAGGGAGCATCTCGGGGTTAATTAAAGCCTCTAATCGTATTAAGAGGTAGAGGTTGAGCGGGGACTGACGGCAGGACTCAATCTGTCACTTCACACTTGTGGGGCGCGCTAGTGGCTCATTTACATCCCTCTCCGAGTCAATCAAGCTGTCATTGTTCTGTGTCACCGGGGCAGACTGGCCTGTCACTTCCTTTACCTCAACAGCAGGTGCTTCAGTCGGAGTCTCACAATGCGTGTTTATGGATGTAAAGTCAAGCAAGTGAAGTACTGAACATCCCGTCCTTCAGCTGGTGCACCATCAGAGTCTGAAAGGAACCTGATTGGATGGACTGACCCTCACTAACCTTTTGCTAAACCCCTCCCCCCAGCAGTGATTGTCCAATTGTAGCTTAGCAACCGTAACTAGACATGGTCAGTGTCTCAAACTTTGGATTTTTCCTCATGCTAAAGCAGTGTGAATGATGGTCCCGTCTTTGCTCTATTGGATTTAGGGTAGTTCACACTCCAGCAACCCAAACTACTAAATTCATCATCCAAGATGGCGTTATGTTCACCAAACACATCATCCTAAAAGCTTTCTCTGTGATGTTAAAAATGAAACATTGGCCTACTGTCTGAAAACCCAAACAATAAAGCAAAAATTTAGCATCTGCCTTCTTCCATTTAACACTTTTTCTTATTTTACTTATAACACAACGGCCAATAGCTCCACACTGCAGTACTAGAACAATGCTGTTAATGTCTTTTTCATGGATCATTAACTGCTGAGGGTGCAACCTTTTTGCCTGGGACACGCAGCTTTAGACTCAGTGTTTTAGTATGATATCATATCAAGACCCTAATTAAGACCTTTCTAAAGGGTTCTCATTTTAAACAACACATTCTCGCTCTTAATTTGTTTAATACAGAAACACTTTGCTGAACTTCAAATTTAGATACTCTAGGTCAGCAGTTCCCAACTGGTGGGTCGCAGTGCGAAAGTAGGTCATGGGTCCGTTCTGAGTGGACCACAAGTGACTCACGAATGTGTAGTTTGTAAAAAAAACACACTTACTTTTGAACCACAGTGAATATCCGGCACAAAGCTTTTATTTTAAGTGCTGTTTCCTGCTGTAGAGTCTGTGAATAACAGACAGCTACTCAACAGAGACACACAAGTGTGATGCTGAATATTTTAAACTGTGTGGACCCCAGACTGATGACTAAGGCCAAATCTGGACCCAGATGCTCGACCAGTGATCTAGGTTAACCTATTGTGTCAGGTATGGTGTGTGTGTGTGCCCGTAGCCTGACGTGCACCTCCCCAGAAACTACACCTCATGACAATGGAGGCCTACTGTTCTTGTTTGTTGTGAGCTGAAACCATTTCCCTCAGTGGAAACAAAGCTTTTATTTACTTTAATGTCACAGTGTTTGACAAGTGACACTGCTTGCAGTAATTTACAATTTCCTTGATGCACGCCTGAAAAGGAGGCTTCATGATCGGTTCATTTGAAGAATTGTATTAATCCTACAGGTATAGCTACCCATAATATGCCAGGCAAGCGCCTAATTATTATTTATCTGCTCCTCATCAAGACAAGCTCAAAGCATCATAGTCTCATCCCTTTGGCACTGTTTTCACAGTTTTATGCTTTTGGATGATGCCCTAAAGTTTATTAAGAAGCAGGAGGGGTACGCACCTAGCCAAGGCAGTTATCAACGACGCTTTCAAGCATGCCTTTACACCCTTCCCAGTGGCATCCATCTGACGTTTAGATGGAGAGGGGGATGCGTTTTCACTTAGGCTCACCTTTGGTTGT
>JAPZEB010000010.1:10995189-11009602 GCA_029783705.1 Chaetodon striatus
TGTCCTCCTACTCCAGCTGTGTCTCGTTCTTGTGATTAGTTTTCTGTGTATATATACCTGTGTGTTTCCCTTTGTTCTTGGTCAGTTTGTCTGTGTTCCTCCTGGGTACATTCAGTGGTCCTTCCTGCATTTAGCCTTGTGTTATTCTTGTGCTCATTTCTGTTCATTGTGTTTTTCCTGGTTGGTTTTCAGTTTGGTTTTTGTTTTGCTTTCGTTTGGGCTGTACTGGATGTTTTCAATCAGCGACATTAAAGCTCGTCTTTTTTAGAAACTCAGACTGTCAGTTGGTCTGCATTTGGTCCTCCCCTGAACTGACACGTGACAATAGCAGCTAACAATATATGTGTGATTTACAATATTTGTTGTTGTCTTTGTATAAAAATACAATAGAAATATGGTGTATTTCAATGAAAATGTTGCAGTTCAACATCATGTCACTTTTCTTTTAGTTCTTCGAACTCTAATAATAATTAAAGAGTTATAACCTGTCTCATGTAACTGAAGATTTATTTCTTTATTCTCCATGGAGTTGAGGAAACAAGCACAGATTTATGCTTCATAAGAAGTGTTTTGAAAGGTCCAGCATGTAGGATTTTGGGGGACATTTTGGCAGAATTTGAATAGTATAATAACTATGTTTTCTTTAGTGTGTAATCACCTGCAAATATGAATTGCTGTGTTTTCCTTAGCTTAGAATAACTTGTTTGGGATCTGATCCACAGAGATCGCCATGTTGTACTGCCGTGCTTCTACAGTAGCCCAGAACACACAAACCAAACACTGGCTGTAGATGGGGCCATTGACATTTATCACAATTAAAAGACAGTCTGCAGCGAGAACAGAAGATATCACAGAATAAAAGTGAGCAATATTAGCAGGTGCTGGGCTGGTGACCCATGTCTGACATGCCTAACAGCATCGGAGAAACGCTGGTTTGTAACGTGAAACTGCTTTATTCAGCATTTTTACTTTTTTTAACCACCTGGTCCCTTTGTTTTGGAGAGGAAGAGACTTCTGCAGATAATTCAGCTCCCTCCTGGGAGAAGATTCAGCTGATTGCAATCTGCAATCCTTACTTGCAGATGCTACTAAATTCCCATAAATCTTTACACACTGAACTTTTAAACAGTATTTTTATTTTATTTTATACATTCTGAGGATGAAGATTAATTGGTTAGTTTGGCAAATGAACACCAAGTGTAATACTTTTTCAAAATGTCGAACTGCTCCTTTAAATTGCTAAATGGCTAAACATAACTTAGACATAGAGGACAATGTTGGCATTGTACATTTCTGAAAACCATGGATACGTTACATTTGCACATTTTTATGCAGCGGATATGTTGAAACTTGATGTGTTAGCAAAACTGTGGATAACGTGTGGTCAGGTTTAGGCACAAAAACCACTTGGTTATGATTAGAAAACATCATGCTTTGGGTTAAAATGCCCAGTTTGGCTACACAATCCCAGCAGGAAAAGCAGTAATGTCTGGGTAAAAAATAATAGCTTTTTGTTTCTAAAACCTGCTGGAAACTTAGCAACTGGTTGCTGCTAAACCCCAAGTTTGGTGTTTAAGAAACACAGCAATGACTCGCTGAATTACAGCTGGTGTTGTTTGTTGGTCTTAAACAGTGGTCTGCACCTTGGCAGGGGTCTTACCTAGCTGTCATACCATCGGCTATCCCTTCCACCTCTAGATGACAAAGTCAGCTCTTATACTGAGGCACTTTAAAAACGTTGATATGATACATATGAAATGTGCAAATGTATTTGTGGTTTGCAGAAATGGACTATACCAACATTTCTTTCTGGCCTTTTCAAAATCCTATTGAAACTTATTTGTCTTATTTGATCCTTTTCTTCTTACCAGTACATTCTTTAACTGCGTCTTTTCACATCTAATTTGTGTAAGTGCATCAGTTAAGTCATTTTGGTCTTGCTTAGAAGAGCAGAGAGGCGTGTCGGTGTGTTGCACCTGTCGAGCAGGTTGGATTGGATGAACTTTGTGGGTGGGGGGGTTGGTAGGGAGGGTTCAACGGCACAATGACAGAGGGGAGGAGGGAAAAAGGAAAAGAATGTGACAACTGAAAAGCAGACAGAGATTAATATGAGGAGGAAAGACTGTAGAGAGGGAGAGAGACAGAAGTGTTGGAAATACGCTGCATCTGTTTACTGCTGCTGACACAGAAATAATCTCTGGGATCACTTCAGTCCTCACAACAGGTAAGGCATATTTATCTATGGTAGAAACATCTCTCGTTCAGGTATCTGTGTGTCTCACATGTTGTCTGTTATCATATTATGAAGCTCTGTCTCTCAGTGTGTGCATAGTGTCTACTCCATGATGATGCTTTTAACAGCAGTCTGTGTGGTATATTTGCAATAAATAAAAAGGTTTTCTTCACCTTCATCTCTGAGTAAGTCTGTGAGACAGCAGACAATAGTATGTATATGTAAGCACTGGTACCTGATGCGTCGCCATTATCAGCAGGAAAGTCCATGAACACCATGTTCTTGTGAGGACACACAGGTTCAAGTACCACAGTGTTTGCTATAGTGTTTGTTAGAAGTGAATGATTGTGTGTGAGTGTGTGAAAGAATGTCAAAAGCCATTTAATGGATGCTGTTAGATAAGCAGACATTGTAGAAAGTGTAGATTACACCCATTACTGACCCACCTCGTGTTCCTGAAGAGGTTGAATACATTTACTTTGAATAAAAGCGTAATGCTAATGTGCTGAGAGAGAGTGGCAGATAATACAGGTGAAGGCACCAGGCACTTTTATCACCAGTGTTTGGGACCTGTTTACATTGCAGCTTTACAGTTTCACCCAGCAGAACTCAACTCATGACTGATTTCTCAACATGTAACAATGTACTGAATGGTACTGCTGACAGGTGACGTAGAGCTGTGTTGTATAACACCTGAGACATGAGAACAGAGAAAGAAGTCTAAATATGTGCCTGAGACGTGACCATACACAGAAGACCAGGGGAAATACCGACCAGTTGACAGACGGGAAGAGTTCAGTTTGGTCTTTTCCTGGAACATCTCCTGAAAGACACTTGACTCAGCCACCACTCTCACATTTTATGTTTGAGCTGTTGAAAGGAGAGGCATTGGTTTTCAGACTGAGCTGCTAAAAGGCGATTTTTCCACCATTTGAATGCACTTTGCATTTCTGAAAGAAAAATTGTGAGAGAAAGTTAATTTCCATGTTCCGTATTTCCATCGGGGATTGTGCCTCTAAAAGTGATTGTTTTTTACAGAGACATCGCTGCGTTGCCAGTGGGGATTTTGACATGGACATATGGTACTCTAAGCCAAAACATGATCATTTCCCAGCCCTTGCCAAGTATTTTTGGCACAGTAAAAATAAACTATTTGTTTTAACTTAAACACACAAGTGTCCAGGCTGCCTTAAGTTGACTGAATCTGAGAAGGCACGTTGATGATTACAAAATTACCTCAACTTGTCTTCTCAAATAACCACACCGACACATAAAGAAATGTAAAGTCAACTTATCTGATACATAATAATGTGCAAATATCATGTAGCCATGGTTTGCAGAAATGTACAATGCCAGCGTTTATTCTGGCGATTGGGTTGGACCAGGAGTTGTGAAAATCACTTAACACAAAGATGTAAATAACTACATTTTGAGTCAAAAAATTTTTTTAAATGACATCAGTAATACGCTGTTAATAGTCAGTGGTCAATAGTCAATAGTCGGAGTTGGTATGATGGTAAAAAGTAAATGCGACAAAGTGGAAACAGATTCAGCAAAAACATGATGACATACAGACATAACATTTCATTATTACTAGACCACTGAAGGCTCCCTTTGACGTCTCTAAACTGCTTTTAACATCCTTACATAACTATCTCCATTGTCCAGTTTCATCTCGGTTATTACATCCATTGTTTTCCTTAGTTTGAGGTTTTACTGGCACTCTTTCACATCATCTTGTTGCACCCTCCTCTACACTTTTTAAGTTTAATTATGAAAAAATTACATCAGCAATAGGCTGTATATATTAATTGTGTTAACTATGAGGGAGAGTAATGTTACTAAGTGTTGTATCATGGCACCTGACTGGAGAATTTGTGAAACCTGCTGCTTATCTCAGTAACACAACTCCAAATATTCTTGTAAAAGAAGTGGATGGAAAAGCACATTTATTCACATTTTCTTCTTCCAGTTTTTCAAAATTTGTTTAAAATTTGCACAACATCTGAATGGATACCCAAACTAATGAGCACAACAGCAGAAATATTTTTTAAACTGTCAAAGTTTGTGACGGTTCACAGTAGGGGTTAGGTTTAGTGTTGGGTGAGCTAACTTTAACCCAGATTGGTCATGTAAAAGTGAGCTGCTTGGGAAAAAATTAAATAAAAAATAAAAAAAAATAACAAATTAGATGGAAGGGATAGAAATGTATAACTTCACTTCTTGGTGGCGATGCTGCAGATGAGCTTATGTGACCAGTATTAATGGAATCTTGATGTGAAGCTTTGACACACGTGGCTCCCTAACTGTAAATACCTCCAAATGTCATGAGAGAAACATACAATCAACAGTGTCTCATTTCCTCTTTGTTCCGACTACGATCATTATGCTCAGGCTGTTTACTGCATACCTCACTTCTTTGGCTGCAGCTCACCAATGAGAAACTGGCACTACCTGTACTGCAGCTGCATGTGTGTGTGTGTGTGTGTGTGTGTGTGTGTGTGTGTGTGTGTGTGTGTGTGTGTGTGTGTGTGTGTGTGTGTGTGTGCTTCATTCTGATCCTCAGGTATGGAGAGCTGCTAATGGGCTACTTCCACTCTTCAGATCTATCCAGGCTTAGTTCTCGGTTTATTATAATTTGTGCATGTGTTTGTGTGTGTCTGCTATTTCCTACAAACACATGCACACAATGAGAGAGACAGACAAATGTAATTAAACTAATCGGGCAATTATACTGCTTACTAAATGTATCTATGACTCAGCATTTTAGCTGCTAAATAAACAACTGGTTGTGCATAACTGTAGCTGACACCTACACTACTGTGAAATAACGTGTCCATAATCTCCCAAGTCATTACAAAGTTGAGTAGTACAAAACAATAGTGAAAAATGGTAATTGTAAATGAATAAATACTAAATAAAGACATAATAGTCAAATTATTAAAATGGTTCCTGCTGCAAGTTAGTGTCACTGCGGATGAATACTTAAAATAAAAGAAATGAAAGCAGCAGAATCCAAGATATCCTGACTTTTAGTCCCCACTCCTCAACTCCCCAAACATTCAGTCCTACATTTCCCATAATGCAGCTTTATCGCATCTTTTGGTAGACCCTCCATGTCCACATCTTTAAAAAATCCACACCAGTGGCATCTTTAGGCCTGGGCATCTGAGGCCTCTGCCCTGAATGATTTATGAGTAGCCCTGGATCTAAATATACAGGCTATACATATACAGGCAGCGGCAAGAAGGTTGCTGGTACAAACCCCAGGGTGAGGGAGCCCCTCTGTGCACAGTTTGCATGTTCTCCACATGACAGCATGGGTTTTCTCCAGCTTCCTCCCACAGTCCAAAGACATGCAGGTTAAGTGGTGACTCTAAATTGTCCATTGGTGTGAATGTGAGTGTGAATGGTTGTCTGTCTCTATGTGTCAGGCCTGTGATAGTCTGGTGACCTGTCCAGGGTGTACCCTGCCTCTCGCCCAGTGTCAGCTGGGATAGGCTCCAGCACCCCCCACGACCCTCAAGAGGATAAGCGGTTATGAAAAAAATGTCAGGATTAAAAAAAAAAAAAAGACCATTTTACCCCCTAATGGCACATATACACTCACACGGGTCACATTTGGTGGTTATATGTAAAAAAAAAACATCCCAAAAAACTAACGTGTTGACATAAGTTATATGAAAACATCATGTTCAGAAGCATAGCAGAGATGTGCACTCCTTTGTGTGATGCACATGTCACACATAATGGCCCCTAATTTTGAGCCCTGACCCACTAAGTACACTGTATAATGGTATTGGGTTATTTGGATGTCCCAAATAAAAACTTTGAATGAGTACCCTTGCTTTCCCCTGGGTCAAACCACAGATGGACTTCTTGTATAACATGTGATACAGCTCACAGGCTTCCCACCTGCTACCAAACTACTGTATCTGACATTATCTGTACTGTAATGGTCTAACATGGTGCTTCCCGGTGACGCTTTGCAGGAGAAAAACATCCGCCCTAAGAGGACATTAAGCACCTTCACACAGTGGAAGTACTCAGTGAAAGTGAGCGCATGCATGCAGGGAGGGTGGACGCTGTTTTCCGTCTGTGCGCGCATCGCAAAGCGCATCGGACTCTCCTCCTCTCTCCAACCGCGCCTGCCTCTCCGAACTGAACCTCCCCGCACCAGGAGGACTCGTCTCTCTTCCTCCCTTCCTCACACAGAAGCTGTTTTAACTTTCAGAAGGCGACAACATTTCAGTCTGCTCTCAAGGTAAAGGCTTCATTGTGGAGGGAGACCTTCGTATTTATAGAGGAGAGACATTACGAGACTGTGACGGCGCGGCGGGTGTTTTTTCTCTCTTTGCCGAGCGGAGACCTGTTCAGCCCGAAATGATTGGCTATTTCTTCAAATGAGAAAGTCTGAGAAATGTGTTTTTTCCCCGGGCGACACCGTCAGCATCCCAGCCATCATGTACGGGCGGAAACAAGCGAGCGTTTGCATCCTCCAAACAATATTTGGATTGTCCAGAACTCAAAGGTAAGAGGATGAAATCATCAATTAAAGCCTGATATCTGAGTTTGATTTTAACAGCGCGCCTTGTGCCGTGTTTAAAAGCTCCAAAACGCGTAATTATAACTGTCTAATGATGGGTAGTTAATTGCCAAAAATGTGTTTGTACATTTACGCACACCTTTAATAGAAAGAAGTGAAGTGTCGCATCGCAGTGTGTGTGTGTGTGTGTGTGTGTGTGTGTGTGTGTTGTGATGGAGGTTGTTGTTGATAAAGAACTCACACAGTTCCCACCTGCGACTGCTGGAGCATAAATCCAATCCTCTTGTCTTTGTGTGTGTTGTGATGGTAGATATGCGTCTGACATGAAGTCATCAAGTCACTCTGTGGGCTCTGTGCCGTGAAAGTGCCCTTTTTCTGTGTGGGGATTGGTCAGAGGGACACTTGGCCGGAGAGCCAGAGTGCATCCAAGAATATGTTTCACCCTGTAAACAAAGACAGCCAAGAGAAAAACAAGCAGGAGCGTGAAAAGGAGCGGTTCAGTGTTGAGTTCATTTTTTAAAATGTTGTTTTTTAAGGTGATAACAGGGATAAATGTTGCAGCCAAGATGTAGCAGCTTGGGGGGAAATAAAGAGGCGTGCAGCAGGGAGCTGATGCCCTCTCTGTCTTATAAACACAAATACACACACTGCTATCAATCCACACCTTTTCCCTCTGATCTACCCCAGGTGTCTGCAACAATTGGGACGGCACAAGTGATGTCAGGTCTGATCGCTGCTTGAAATGCAGTCCTAATAGATTGCAAAGCCTCAGCCAGAGAGGAGCTGGTTTTCGACTCAGCTTCAGGTGGATTTTTCGAAAAAAAAATCAGATGCCTCTAAAAAGCATTTCGGCCTCACTCCACGACACATTTATCTCACCGTGCTGTCGGATCTGAAGTGTTTTGTTTGTTGCTGTCAGTGGAACGAGCCGTGGAGCTCTATCTATCCATCCATCTGTGGAGCTGCAACGATTAATCAATCAGTCCTCAACAATTAAATGAATCGCCACTAATTTGATATCGATTAATCGGGCTGAGGAAAAAGTCATAATGTCTCATTCCAGCTTCGTACATGCGGATATTTTCTGGTTTCTTTGCTCCTGTTTGTGTCCTGTGTGAAACCAAGAGTCAACGTACTCATGTGACTTTAGACTTTACGAACTACGCAAAGTACGTACATTTACAGTATGTCACTTACGTCCGGTACGTTGTTATTTTAACTGAAACCACAATATTTTACTAAACTGAACCAAGAATTGTTTTGTTCTCTAAACCTAACCGATTGTTTTTCTGCCCCTAAACTTAACCAAACTGTGATCGACACTGCCACCGTTCATCAAAGACTTTGCATTGGACTATTTTTTGTGTTGCTGTTGTGTAATTTAACACATTTCATGCCCACCACCACATAATACGTTTTTAAGAAGGTGTCAGTTGCATACTTGGCACGTATAGCTGCGCAGAAAGAAAATAGTTCCTACATAAGACTGCTCACAACAAGGTCTGTGGATTATCTTGAGTAACCAGGTCATGATTTCTGGAAAGATAAATGTTTAAATGTATTTTTTGTTGGCACTTTGACCAGGGGTGTCGTAGTGGGGGGAAAAGTGGGATTGATTATCCAGGGCCCCGATAGGAGGGGGGGCCCATGAGAAAAGTTTGGTTTTGTAGTAAGTAATTAGTAGTGATAGGGGAAAAATCGATACAGCATAGTATCGCGATATTTTTGTGTGGCGATATCGTATCGTCACACAGTGCCAAGTAGCGATTTTTTTATTATATGCATCATTTTTAACAGCCAAATGTGTCATTCCACTCAACAGACATTAATTGTCTTTAACATGTATGTACACTGGGTGGCGCTGTATTGATATTTTGTGCATTAGTGTATAAGGGTAGGGACAGAATTATTGCTGTCAGGTGTTTTACCCCAGAAGGGCGAAAGGTTTTTGACTGCTGTGGTGCGGTTTGGATGACAGAGAAAGAAACGGACATTTATTCCACCTGTGTTTGGTGGAATGAATAAACACGATGACTGTTTGGCAACTGGAACCTGCAGTTTATTGTCCGAACTCAACACAACCAAGGAAGCTGTGGCATCAACTGTGCAAAGCGTGTCAGCAAGGTCAGGCCGGGTGAAACGTCCACGTAGCTGCAAGTAATCAGCAAAGCTCCTGCATTATTAATTTAACAAATACAAATTAAACTCTAAGAAGCCTACTAGAGGAATATGATCATTGCTTTTTCGGTCCACTAGTTTCATCTCGCTGCTGCAAAAAATGGCTGAAGTGAGATAAACAGATTGAAAACTTTATCTTATCAAATAAAATAGATGTTGACAAAGTTTTTCCTCTTGAGACAAAAAAAAGTTAATAAATCACAACATACTTTATCGCAATACTCAGCATATCGCAACATATTTAAAATCACAATAATATTGAATAGTGACATAAGTATCATGATAATATCGTATCGTGGATCCTCTGGTGATTCCCACCCCTAGTAATTAGTGTCTTAAAGAAATTAATATTGGCTCAATGAACTGATCTTTGTATAAACAAATACTGTCTGTGACAGTAAACTGAATATCTTTGGGTTGTGGACAAAATAAGACATTTGAGGACGCTATGTTAGGCTTTGAGAAACACTGACGGACCTTTTCACCATTTTCTGACATTTTATAAACCAAACAACTAATCAAATAATTAACCAACAATGAAAATAATCATAAATATCTAGTATCTATCTAATAAGTTAGGCTGAATGAATTGGTTGAAAGACTAAATTTTGTATTTAAAAAAAAATAGAGGATGCTTTCTGAGGCCCCTCTCACCCCTGAAAGGCGCAAAATGGTTTAGTCCGTTTAGTCTAAAACAGCTGGAGCCGTGTGAGTGATCGGTTAGGTTGCTGGAAGGCCAATGTACATTTTCTTTGCAAGAGAAAGGGAAACTAAGGTTTGAAAGAAGAAAAGGAAAGAAAGTAAAGGGAAGGAAAGCAAACTGATATTGCCAAAAAAGATTTCAAAAGGTACATAAGACAGACAGTCATGGATCAAGAGAGGAAGGGCAATGTGGGGCCCAAAATTTGGTGCTATGCCCCTGTCCGTGACAGTACATTGAATATCATTGGGTTGTGGACAAAATAAGACATTTGAGGACGTCATATGGCTGAATTAATTGGTTGAAAGACTGACTGAAAAAGAAAGAAAGAAAACTGACAATGCCAAAAATATAATAAAAATTTCAGAAGGTACATACAGAGAGACATGGATCAAGAGAGGAAGGGTGGCATAGGGCCCAGAATTTGGTGCTATGGCCTTGTCTGTGACAGCAAACTAAATATCTTTGGGTTGTGGACAAAATAAGAAGTTTAAGGACGCCATCTTGGACTTTGGGAAGCACTGACATTGACATTTTGCACCACATTCTAACATTTTCTAGACCAAACAACAAATCATTTAATCGAGAAAATAACCGACAGATTAATCAGCAATGAAAACAATCATTAGTAGCAGCCTCGTCTGTCTATCCATCCATCCATCTATGGTTTTAGAAATTAATGCTGGAGACAAACACAATCAAGTCTCTGGTGCGTTGCCATCAGCTCCTGGAGACGGTGATCAAATGATCAATAGGCAATGAAGACAACTTAGCCAGAGCCTGCCTCTCACCAACAACAAATCACTCTAGCAACAGTCTACGTGGCCGCTATTGACAGCAGACGCCCCATTGAATTATTCAAACACATGTGGCCGAGATTTTCAATGGAGGATTTACACATCAAGGAACACTTTAAACCGTCTGACGGAGGTGTGGAAAACACTAAGCCATGTGATAAAAGTGCGGGCTACGCGAGGAGGAGACGAGGGTCCAGAGCGAGTCCTGACTCCTCTGTGTGTGCGGAAGGCTCCTCGCTGAGGGTTTAATGTTTTATCAGCTCCACAGATAGACGTGCAGACGGAGGGGACAGACTATCAGCAGCGGCTGCTGACACAGGAATAGGATTCAGATTAATTTCAAGTGGATTATGACATTTTTTACACAGTCTCCTTTGATGATAATAGTTCATAAAGGGATCAGTCAACACGGTTATAAGCCCATTACTCACTTCATCCCTTTCCGTTGCTTAATCTGTCGGTGGACTTTCATGTGCCGAGGCCAGGGGGTAAGGTTCACATGACAAATGTGCTCCGGGATGCATTTGCATTTTCCGCAATGAGCTCTCATGCATTATCGCGATCTGTGATCATCAATAACTACCTGCCGTTACCTTATTATGCACATTATACGCCAGCCGCTGCTTCCGAAATGAAATTACAGAAAGATGAAGTTGTTGTTGTCGAGTGCAGTGAGCAGCAGATCACCACAGGAAAAAAAAAAAGCCGTGAGAGACACAGGCCGGATGAAATGGGTTGGTAAACATGGCCGACAGATAAGATGCATTGGTATTCAGCTGCATCTCGCCGCGCTGGCCTCGAGGCCTGGCTGATAATACCCGCTCTCGGCTTCAGGGTCAGAGGTCTGGGGTTGATTGGCAATGGGCTGACACAGGGAAACAGAGTGTGCTGACTGGAGTCTAATGGGGTTGAAGCGCCACGGATGTATCAGCATGGCTGGCATGTTAGTGATGCCAGTCTCACTCTTACCCTGGCGCACCTGGATGCTTACAGGTTGTTCGCTAATCTATTAGCCCGCTGTCAGACACCTCTGGGCTCTCTGACACAGCAGCACTGCAGCACACAGGGCCTGTGCCTGTGCCATCTCTGTCATGCTGGAGTATTTTCCTCGCCACAGCGTTTGCTCTGCCTCATTCGCTTTCAGCCGTACCTCCCAGCTCTTTATACCTCCCGGCCGCTGCTGTCTACCAACATGCCCAAACGCACTCAACCAGAGAATCGCATATAAGTATGATCTCTCTTTTTCCTTTCCCCTCTTCTCTCTGTCTCTTTTGTTACGCTCTCTCTCAAACACCTCCGCCCACTTGTACACACGTATATTTACTCAAGGCCGTCCATGCACAAAAACACAAACGCCCACAAACAAATGTGCACACACAAAGAGAGAGAGACACGCAGATTATTTCTATGACTCTCCGCTGATTCTGAGGTGTCCTACATTGCTCAGCTCTCACTGAAATAGCTTATTCACACTTAAATTCCCATTTGCCGAAAGAAAAAGAGCCCCTCTCTGCAGCCACAATACGGCAGCGACGTATTTTGGAAGCATGACAACAGCAAAAAGATTTCTCAGAGCATCCCTAAGTAATGACACGAAAAGTAATCCGCTGTCAGCTTGTGTAGCCTTTGTGCAGAGCAGGAGTGCTACAGAAACAGGGAAGTACTTGGAAGAATACTTATTATGGCGATATGGATGACAGCCATTGTGTCTGGTTCCATGTCAGAAACCGAGAGTTCATTAGCATTGATCTGTTTGCGATACCCGATGCTCTTTGCTTACTGAGGAGAAAACAAAATGGTCATTTTTTTTGTCTGAGGCTGTATCATCTGCCAAGTCTGAAATCTTTAACTCTTTTTGGAAGAGTAACATTCAGGCAATATTTCCTCGAGCTGCAGAATTCCACCGTCACGTCTGAACTGTGGCGCAGAAGCCATCAGAAGTAGCTTGTCCTCTCGCAGGCTGCCTCACGTGATTATGGTAATCACAGCTGCACTCCAGTATTAATGCAGTGGTGATTTATTGATGTTAAAATGCTATTTGTAGCCCCTTCAACTTAAGTGGCAATCCTCTGGTTTGAAAAATATGCTTTCTGACATTCGAAAAACTCACAAGGGTGCGTTATGTAAAAGTTTTCTTTGACATCCAGTTGGAACTGATGAAGAGGAGGCAGTGCAAATGAAGAAAAAGGTCGTTCATGTCCACAGAATTGGTTTTGATTAGTCGTCAAGTCGACCCAGGGGATCACAGCTAACATAGCAGCAGATCATCAGTATATTAAAGGGACAGTTCAGCCCCAAATCTAAAATATAAATTTTTCCTCTTACCTGTAGTGCTAGTATCAGTCGAGATTAGGGACGGTGGAAAAAAACGATACAGCACAGAATCGCGATATTTTGTGTGTGTCGTTTGTATTGTATCGTCACACAGTGCCAAGTATCCATTTTTTAAATTGTGTAATTTAATAATATTACAAATACAAATTAAATTATTGGTAGCCCATTAGAACAATATAATTAATTGCTTTTTCAGTCCACTAGATACATTTTGCTGCTGCTGCTGCTGCTGCAAAAAAAATGGCTGAAGTGAGATGGACAGACTGAAAACTTTATCTTATTAGATAAAACAGATGTTGAAAAAGAGTAATAAATCGCAACATATTTTGTCCCAATACTCATCAAAGAAGAACATATTTAAAATCGCAATAATATTGTATCGTGATTCCCACCCCTAGATTGTTTTGGTGTGAGTTGCAGAGTGTTGGAGATATCAGCTGTAGAGATGGAACGAGATGGCACTCAGCTTGTGGTGCTCAGAGTGACAAAAAAAAAAAAAAAACTAAATTTGAAAATCTTAACATCAATGTCTCTTTCCAGAAATCATGACCTGGTTACTCAAAACAATCCACAGACCTTGTTGTGAGCAGTTTCACTTAGGAACTATTTTCTTTTTCTACACCCGCCACATGAATCACTGCCCAGAAGGAAGTGTGCATCTACTCAAGGATGAAAGGCATTAATGGTGTCCTCTTTGGCCGAGCTGTAACATTAGCTAGTTCAGTGGTGGTAGGTGAGCTAGCTGTATTAAGCCCACTCTCATAGAAATATGTAAAATGGACACAGAGTCCTAAAGTTTCATGTGGTGGTGGGCAAGAAATGAGTTTAAATTACATGCTGGCAAACAAAGCCAATGCAAACTCAATGAGGAGGTTTTGTTGTGATGGACACAGCTTGTGTATAAACAGAGAGAAAGTCCACATAGGATGGGAGAGATGGGTCAAACAAGCATGGACTTTCAACCAGAAGACGGCTGTTCATGTCCTGTGTGAAACCAAAAGTCAATGTAGTTATGTGACTTTACAAACTATGCAAAGTATGTAAGTTTATGTAACTTACATTCCGTACGTTATTTTAACCGCAGCCACAATATTTTACTAAACTCAACCAAGTATTGTTTGGGTTTTTCAGTACTACAAAGCTGGTTCTATTTTTACCGGGATAAATCACTGTGGGAAGTTATGCTGAACAGCTAACCTGCTGCGGAGCAGGTTACGTTCAGAGTATCAGATCACAGCACCCCGACACCCCGACCTCGGACCAATCAGATCACTGAAGAAAAAGTATCCATGGGCAACCCAGACTTGACTGAACTAGTTGATAAACAGCTTCGTAGTACCGATTATCCAGACAGCCAATGTTAGGGTTAGTCAAGCCAGATAACGAGAAGATATTCTGGGTTAGCTGAAGTGGCTTTGTAGTACAGGCCTCAGGTCATGATTTCTGGAAAGAGACATTGCTGTTGAGTTTTGCAAATGTATTTTTTTGGCACTTTGAGCACCACAAGCTGAGTGCCATCTAGTTCCATTATATTGAGAGAAGGCAGACATCTCTACGGCTGATATCTCCAACACTCTGCAACTCACACCAAAACAATCTGGACTGATAAACAGCACTACAGGTAA
>JAPZEB010000010.1:11009702-11021410 GCA_029783705.1 Chaetodon striatus
CTCAATTACCCTGTAAGTTATTCATATTTGTTTAGTCCATAAGGGACCTCAGATCAAAAGAATCAAAAGGGTTTTTTAATAAAAAAAAATACAGGATAAAGTGGTGTTGTGTCGATATGCTGGGTGCTGTACCTCTCAAGTACCGTGACTCTCACTTTCTGATGCACTTAGCTAGATCAAAAGAATGATTTATTATTAATATATTATCTGAAGCCTTATTTTTAAACATGTAATGTTCATACTGGTTTAAATTAACAATTTGTATTTCCCAGTCTTAGCTGAGCAACAGTACATATATTTCTATGTTATGTTTATGTATGTCTATGTTTTTATAACATATTTTTATGCTTAACATCTTAAGTAGTAAACATTGTAGCATAATAATACACATTTCTATTTTATGTATTTTATTACCTTATATTGACACACTTCTATTTCATACTCTTATTCACACCTCTTATAATTCTCTATTCTTTACATCGTAGCAACGGTAACGAATCACAATTTTCCCTCGGGGATCAATTAAGTATTTCTGATTCTGATATAATGTAGTCATAAGCCAAAATAAGGACATTTCAATTTCATTATTAATGTTTATTAATGTATAGTATTCGTCATAATTGTAACTTCCCCCTTGAAGATATATTTTAGATTTCACTACACTGACATCCACAGGGTGGGTGCCCACAGGAGGTTACAGTTGTTGACAAATACATGCATTGAGCTTAACTACATTACAGCGTGTTGTAAATGATTAATTAAATGTTTACATGCTGTCTATGAATGTTAAAATAAAGTGTTGTGTCATGTTTTACTGTTGGGGTATTGCTACTTTACATCATGCTATGCTTAATCCATGTGGCTATGTATAGCTAATGTGCTAGCATCCATTATTAAATCAAAAATGTTTGCCTTTCTCTCCAATTTTTTTTAAAGTCAACAGCAATGTCTCTTTCCAGTAATCTTCCTTGGTTGAGCTGTAATATTAGCTAGCTCAGTGGTGCTAGGTGAGCTAGCAGTAGATGCACGCTTCCTTTTCCTTCTGGGCAGGGATATGGTTGGTGTGGTTCAGCAGAAAGAAAATAGTTCCCACAACGAGATTTATAGATAAGTGTGAGCAAGTGGGTCATGATTTCTGAAAAGAGACATTGATGTTGAGTTTTTCAAAGGTATTTTTTTGTCTGTGGCACTTTGAGCTCCATGAGGCGAGTGCCTTCTAGTGACATTACATATTCAAGAGCAGGCAGACATCTCTACGGCTGATATCTCCAACACTCTGCAACTCACACTAAAACAATCTAGATTAATAAATATCACTACAGCTAAAAGGATAAATATGTATTTTTAAATTTGGGGGCAAACTGTTTCTTTAAGGACTCTTTAGCAGATGCCCCCCGGTGGTTTGAACTTGTGTCAGAGACCATCCCGCCCCACAAAAGCAGCAGCGTATGCAGCAACAGCATCCTAAGTAGACAGCAACCTCAGCACCTGCCCGTCTTCAGTTTTTCATGAGAATTTGTCCATAACGTGAAGTACTAACACATCCACTCAACTGACTCAAGAACTGCGATGGTGTGCATTCCCTGGAGCTATACGCGGACCAAAGTGCGCACTGGTGTGGAACAACCATGTCAGCACATTCAGACGCAGGAGGTCCAGCAGGGAGGAACCATGAAAACTTTCTTGGCTGTCCGGTGCTTACCGAGCTTCAGGAAGCCCTGGGAGCACGGGGCTCGTGTTTTATTCATGGGGCAGAAAACATGAAAAGAGTAGCAAACAAAAAAATCCAACGTTGGGGGAAATGCAGAAGAGAAAGACAGATTTAGAGAGAATAAAAGAACTGCAACATAAATTTGAAAGGGAATCTAAAAAGCGGGTGATTACACCTTAAATGAAAGATTCAAACGGGAGTTACAGAGTGAAATATGACAGAGGATGCTGCATAAATGAAACACACTGCAGGTTATTGGACAGTCATTCTCTTTCATCTGTCTGATGGGATGCTGGGTAATAATACAGAGCTTGAGAAGTTAAAATAAGGAGAGATCTTGATATTTTCATAACTCCTCCTCTTGTGGAAAGCCTTGTATTCTGGATTTCTTTTTAAATTAATATATGACACCAGATGTAAAGGTCAAGCAATACAAAGACGGGCATTTTGTTTGCTGAATAGGAATCAGCAGAGGTTTGTGACCACGATTAACCAGCGGATAAGGGAAATATACGACTCGCCCGCTAGATGATTAATGTTACAAGTTATTAACCTGTGCACCAACAAGCTATTATCCATATCCCATCGCCACAATGCTATCTGGCATTATGTGTAATCTTGTTGTCTTCGATTCTTCTCTTTAAGCATTTGGAAATATTGCAGTAAGCCAGACGTGCACGATTGAGGCCAGGACCCCGAGAAATAATCTGCTTTTGGCATTTCTATTTTAAACGCAGATTAATCAGATAAAGGTTATGGGTGACGGCTGAGAAGAAGGGAACTTAGTTACTCTTTGCAGCGTGGAAGGAAAGAAGTTTATGATTTGTTTTTGGTTCTTGTGAAAGTAGATGCATCATTTTACAGCTGATTCAGGCCTTTTAATCTGTCCAGTCTTTAGACACTCTAACTGATCCGGTAATGATTCAGTGTCACATCTTTATGGTGTGTTCTTTAAGGGGATTGATGCCCATTTTTGAAATTCATACAGTGCAGGTTATTCCTATGGCCTCAGACAGACCAAAAATATCAGTAAACATGAGCAAATCCAAAAACTAGAGTGCTCAAACTCAAATTTGTGATGTCATAGGCAGGCCCACCATAAGGGGAGGTCAAAGGGTACAGATGACGTCAGCCCATGGCCAAGGGGGGGGGCATGAAAAGGTCTATAGTTGACACTTAAAAGGGATCAAGTACTTTACTTTTTACTTTACTTAATTTATAAGGACAACACACATTAATTAACATCTCTGTAAATGTGCCAGTGTTAGCCAGCTGGCTAACTTTCAACTGCAGTCTTTTGGCAAGATGTTTTAAAACTAAGAAAAGGATAAAATTCACAGGACAAAGACATCATAAAGACATAAAGGCAGCAAGTACAACAGTTTACTTACCGACTGATATCACCACAACACAAGTGATATGTATTTACATGATAAATAAATGTAATTTTATCATTAAAACACACTTCAACATGCCATCTGATACTACCGTGAAATGGTGCGGTCCATCTGACATGGGTCAGGTGCACGATGCGCTAAAGTGCCGCAGATGCTAACATGTATGGCGGACTGCAAATAAGAGGAGCACAGAGGCAACAGGTGCGAATGAGAAGCCCACTTTTGAAAATGTTTTCCCCCTGCCCCTATTTCCTAACAGCTGACCTGGTCACAGGACATAAAGTGTGGAACGCTCGATAGACAGTGAATCTGTAAAGATGTTATAGATGCTGAGAGCACCCAGGGCAATGTTCTGAGTATATGGGTACATTTCCTGTGTCAGGACTGAGAACGCTACGATAGGATACAGCTCAAAATCAGTCTCTCATTCATCCTCTATGGAGCAGCGCCAGACTTTATCCATGACGACATCACCAGTTTAAGACTTCCTTCTCTGCTTTCTGGCTTCGTGAGAGAGCAGCTTGTGTTCACAGATATTGACTGAACTTTCTGAGACCATGGAATTAACATATTGGAATTCTAAATTTAGTTTGTGTTCTCCTTTAACTCATCATCATTAATGATTACACCAGAAATACACCAATAATATTCTTTAAGCTCTGCCGGCTGTGTTTGTGATGCTCATCTTCAACCTGTCTTTTAAACCTTTATCATATATTTGCATAGTAAAGACATTGTGTGACCAATGTCAAGCTGATGTCAGCATACATGTTAGCCATAGATTTACACTGGTGTGTTTTAGGCGTAGGAGGCTTCAGCTGATCCCGATTAGAAACTGAGGCTGATGACGCTTAATAAGACCCACACAATGGAGCGGTAACAATGAGATTCTATTATAGTAGATTGCAACGCTGATGTATTGCTGTTACCACTCTGGTGTGTGTACGTGAGTGTGAGTTACTTTATGTGTCGAGATTGAGGAAGCAAATTAAACTTAATTGAATCATCTGCGGGGTGCAGCTCCTGACAGGCGGGGTGCTGTAAAAGTTGTTGCTGCCGAGGAAATGACAGCTAAACTTTTGATCTAATGTGAGCAAGTGTTTGGTAAACTGTTACCTGCTGCTGGGTGTCAAATAAAATCATCCTTCCAGTTTTTATATTAAATCTAAAAACTCTCCGTGCCTCTGCTGCTGTTTGTCTCCCCTCCAGATCTCAGAGTGCTGAATGCTGAATGCCATTAACACCTTTACCGACATCAACGCACACCACTGAGGAGTCTTATTTCACCTGTTACTTCCCCGTCTCCTTGCAAGAGCTAACATCACTGAGAAGCTCCACCTGCTTACCCTTTGACCCCCGCTGCTATGGAGAACCTCAGTGAGCTCCAGAACCCATTGTTGGACAAAAATAGTAAGCACATGGTCAACGGTTACGGGGGCGACTTCCCTAACAACCAGTACCAGGAAAACATTATTAACTACTTCGCTGGTGGAGGAGGTGGAGGCGAGGGAGGAGGAAAGGTGAATAACGGCAACGTAGTGAGCAATACCAACGGGAAGATGAAATCTCAGCAGCTTTTGGACGCCACCTCGCTGCATCTGGCGGTAGAGGCGTTCTACAGGCCCAACTTCATCCTGTACAAGGAGGACAGCGGCAGCATCAAGGCTAAGGAATACAAAAGCGAGTGCTGTGAGACCACGTTCACAGAGAAGAAGGCCAAGGAGGCGTCCAACACAGCGGGGGCGGACACGCCTGGCACCGAGGATCCCCAGGCGAAGCTGCTGGAAGACGGCGAGCACATCAAGATCCAAACTGTCTCCTATGAAGTTGAGGAGGAGGAGTACGTGGAGTACGAGGTAAGAGAGAAAATGTCTTAGTGTAATAAAGAAGAGAGCTTGCATCTGACAAGAATAGATTTTTTATTTTTTTTTTGCTGTTAATAGTCAGTTTTCATGATACTCAGTGTCAAATTAAATTGTTTTAATTGAAAAAACAAAGTAAGAAGCACTTCAAGGGAAACTTCACCCCCCAAATGGCCATTTATTTGTGGATTACAAACCCTGTGTTACATTGAATTCAGTAAGAAATGTTTGTTTTTCTTGCATGCCTCTGGTGAACGAAGAATCCAAAAAACTGAGAAAATTCTTGATGAATTAAAGTCCTAGGGGTCCATATTTAAAAACAGCTTAACTATATCATATGTCAACTTGTGTGGTATAATCCAAGTCTCATTTATCCAGTCGTATGCTTAGTACTTCCAAAACAGTCGGCCCTTTCCAGTGGAGACGTAAACTTATCGCTGCTCTCTTCAAAGCCAGACTCCATTGACAAAAACAGTAAATTTAATTTGCTGAAGATGGGAGCTGCTGGTCCACCACTGCTTCGATCGGTAGTTTGTTTGTGTTATTGTGTGAGTCCTGTGAATCCGACTGAACCCTTTAAAATACCAAAAGTCAAACAATAACACAAACAAACCAAGGAATCGAGGCACCGTAAGAATGGCAGCTCCCATATTCATTGGGGTTAAATTACTGTTTTGTCAATGGAGTCTGGCTTTGAAGAGAGCATAGATACAGTATGTATCACCTTAAGTTCAGTTTTGAATTGTGAGGTTTTAGCAAAAATCCATGTGTTTGGGAAGTGCTGAGCATACGACTGGGTAAATGAGACTTGGATTATACTGCACGAGTTGTGTGAGAGAAACGCAGACGGTTGACTTCAATTCATAAAGAATTTTCTCTGTTTTTGGACTCTACATTTACTGGATGCACGTGTGAACAACAGTTCTCTTTACAAATATGTAACGCAGGGTGAGTAACTGATCGACAAACTGTCATTTGAGGGTGAAGTATTGTTTAACCTTGAGTTTTATGCTTGCGACATCATACAAAGCAAAGCACAGACCATCAAGGACACTCAAAATCTCCAGAGGTCAGTACAGATCAATGTATTTAATGATCTCCACTAGGCATAAGCCTTGAAGAGATCATGTGTTTGCTCATGTGTGTGCGTGTGTGTATCCGTGTTTGCAGCTAATCTTGCAAATTATTGGATCAGTCAGCCTAATTTTTTGTGTGCACATGTATGACTGTATATTCATGGACCTCATGTGGTTGCAGTAATTCACTGTTAAATGACTGTTTTCCAGGCGCCGCCAGTCAAAACAAGTCGATTACTGACTCCCCTATTCGTCTTCTCCTCTCCTCAAAAGCTGTCGTCCAAGCTTGTGCATCACACACATCCCGGTCACCCCTTGTTCACGAGTACAGCCCATGATCAGCCCTCTTCCATCAACAACACCTGAGATCCGCATTCAGTAATCAACTTGTTTTGACTTAAATTCAAACGGCTGCAACCGGAAAACTACCATCTTTAATAAACTATCTGTGCACTTATATTACGGTATACTACCTATGAAGTGTGGGGCTGCTCTGAGCCTTGTAAGTGGTTTAATGGCAGCTATTTCGTATCACCTAGAGACATGCCCTGAGTGCTAGTGACATTAGTCTTTTGGAGGAATCGGCTGAAAACAGCCTTATTCAGAATGCATCACATCAGGGCGGTTTTGTACCCAACGCGAGATTCAAACTCGTGGTCATGCACAATACATTCCAAATCCATTTCACATCGGAATTCCCCTTTAATACCATTAAAGTCCCATTATGACCGACATGGATCAAAGATCTGTGGCTGTGTTTTAGTCATTAAAAAAATATTTATCCTCAGAATTATACTGCATCTAACTTTCGCATATAATGCTCAGCCTCAACCTGCTCTGTGCAGCGCATCATGGCTCCGTCCAAAATAGACGAGGCGTGTATTTTTATTAGCTTCTTAAACGTGCTGCGGCACATCTGCTGGAATTACCACAACTGTCTAAAGTGGCTACAATCAGCTCGAGCGTATCTGCACTCCACGAGTAAAAAGAGATTTTAATGCAGGTGAGGTACATTTTTGGGAGAAACTTGCGTGATCTCAGTATTTCATGTCAAGCTGATATATATCTATATATCAGGCTTGGATGTGTTTGTGTTAAATGACAGAAAGAGCATGCTTGTATCCCCGTGGTATTTGTCCTCTTGTATCATCACATGATTGGGCTGGACGCCTGGATCAGACTGACATTTTACTAACCACAAATCCCATTTGATCCACTGACCTTGGCCTCAATTCCCAACTGTAGTAAAATTCCCCGTCAGATAATAATAAATCACCCATGCCGTGCCTCACCCAGGGATATTAGGTGCTACAGCACCAAAGCATTAGCCACAGTATTTTAAACTGGTGCGGCCAATAGCACAAAGCACTCCAAAGGATTTAGGGGGATTGGACAGGCGGGATAAGGTGTTGAGTTCGACCAGTGTCCTGCAAGACCTAATGGACTGCCTGCCACACACCCTGCCAGTCTGTAAGAATTAACCTGGATTGCTGTGATAAACTTGTAGCTGCTGAAATGCAACGTGACATGGGTGCATATAGCTCGGGGGGCTTTGCAGAGAGACAGTGCATTCCACATCATGAATAAAAAAACATGGCTCCTCACTAACTTCACTCAGAGAAAGAGATAAGAAAAAACACTGATGTGCAGATGCCAGAGAGCAAATAAACCTGCACATTTTCTGATACACTTCCCTCTGTCGTACTTTTTCCACTAGTAAACGTAGGTGGATGCACACACACACACACACACACACACACACACACACACACACACACAAAGAGAACAGATGAGTTGGCAGCAATGTAATGCACCAACTTAGCCGTTCAAAGGTTAAGTGAACACATTACCATATTGTTCATATAATTCCACACACTTCCTGTTCACAAAGGAACAAGCGCATAAAAAACAGCATCATCAGGCCGCTCAGACGGTGTCAGGATGCAAAGAGGAAAATACACAGAGGGACTTATTATGTAGCCTAGCAGTGGACCAGTGACACCACAGAGAGCGGGTGTCTCCAGCATCCTGCCCACAGTGTGACACAATGCAAAGAGCTCAGACAGGAGAGGCCCCTCGGCTGACGTGCACACGCTAGTTGGCGTTCTAAATGTTCAGCACTTATAAAGACACTCCACAAGATGTATTTATTATGTAACCTGAGTCTGAAATACACGTTAGCAATAAACAGCTTTTTTAAAAATTCATTATTTATTTACTGTTGTATTTCTCAAGTTTCTCTCCTCAGCGGCTGTACCTAATAAGTTGAGGCAAAATATAGTTTTGTGGGTTGGATTGGTAATAATATTAATTAGCTTAATGGTACCCTGTGGAGTTTTTCTTGTAAACAAACTAAGGTTATGTGTACAAATGCACTGTGTGTATCCTTGGGCTCTTAAGAAACATTAGGATGTGTTTACTTACTCATAAAACATTAAGTGGGCTTTTCACATGAGGGACCTGAGCCTGGATCCAAGTGCACCTGACCGCAAAGTCTAGTTTGTTTGATTAGTGTGAACACTGTGTATCGTATCAGGGCATAACGCACTTAAAAAGGTTGTCTCGAGTTTGGCTCATGTGTGCTCCAGTATGGTACTGTGTCAAAACACAGACGCTGTTTAACAAGACTGCAAGGTTTTAACCAGCTGTTGAACAATTCAATACTGATGCTTCTATATGAAATGGCAGCGCAGTCCGTCACGGAAAGACCTCGATCCGGTTGTGCTGCCACCTTCACCCTGCAGTGGAGCTCCTGCAGGAGGCGGAGCTTCGCCTCGATGCTTCGTTGGTCTCCACTGACGATCCCCAGGACAGCAGTGTCCATCTGCGGCGCCCTTGTCTACATTCTAGCAAGTGCACTTGGGTACAAAACAACCAGAGGTGGGAGTAAGTCACACATGTGCAAGTCATAAGCAAGTCCCAAGTCATCCATCCATCAATTTTCGTAACTGCTTATCCTCTTGAGGGTTGCGGGGGGGTGGAGCCTATCCCAGCTGACACCGGGTGAGAGGCAGGGTACACCCTGGACAGGTCGCCAGACTATCACAGGGCTGACACACAGAGACAGACAACCATTCATATGAAAATGTTCAAGTACAGCTGAAACTGTGAGTCAGTTATTAAAGTCACAGAAAATAAATTTGCGTCGTTTTTAATGCAAAAACATTTTATAGTTCCAGCTTCACAAATGTGGGAATTTTTGCTGCTTTTGCTTTTTATTATTTCATAATTAATTTTTATGTTAAGGTTTGAACCGTCGGCCCGGCCCGGAGGTGACAGTGTGTGTCTGGTTGCGAAGCATGTTCAGTACTGAATGAGTTAATGAAAACTAAGCTCACATGTATCACGCAGAGAAAACCGAATAAAAGCACACGGTGAAGCTCATGATGCCACAGTGCAGGAGGACAGAGTTCTTATAGCGTGGACACAAGTGTCAGTCGGGGGTCCTCTCTCGCTGCGATAAACACGTCATATTTAAAAAAAAAACATAACTGCTCAATATATAGAAAAATATAGATATAAAATTAAAAAAGTCAAGCCCTTTCAAGTCATCTGTCTTAAGTCAAAGTCAAGTCTCAAGTCATGAAGACCAAGTCAAAGCGTTTGTTAAGCGAGTCACAAGCCCTCAAATTTGCAACTCGAGTGGGACTCGAGTCAAATCAAGGGACCCGAGTCCTCCGCCTCCGGAAACAACATCACTAAGGTGACAGCTAAGCAGCAGGGGAGTGGAGGGCAGGCTCAGACTGGCAAATGCCAGATGGGCCGGCCCACCTCGCGGGGTGCAATATTGGAGAAAAAAAAAAATTGTAGGGTAAAAAAGAGGGACCTGCCGGCTGCGGCCCACTTAATGTTGGAGCAGCCCATCTGATTAGAGGTTACACAGTCCACACATTGTCAATAGCCCACCTATACTGTAAGGTAAGTGCAGCAATACCAGCCATCGTCACCTCCCCCCACCCCTTCAGTGGATTGGTCTATCATGTAATCTCAAGAGGTCAAGCAGAGATGTCTAGTGGGAAATAAATGAAATCCAGGCAGAGTGATTGGACTAATTGAATAAAAATAGGCTACAAATGAGATGGACAGCAGAGCCAAGAAGATGGAGCAGAGAAGGTTAGAGGGAAAAAAAAAGAGGCCGATGCTGCAAGATGATTTAGGATTCAAAGTAACGATGGTGTCGAGATGTTAACGTTAGCAGCAGTGATAATAACTACAACAGTCTGTCAGCGACTCCAGAGGAGGGCAGAGTTACGTCGAGGACGAGCAGCAGCAGGCTGCTGTGGGTTCCAGCAGAGAAGAAGGGCGAGCGGAGGCCGCTGCTGAGGACCTCCCAGCAGGTGACGCATGTGACAGTGACTCTAGTTATTGTGCTGTTAGCTTTGAGTGTTCTTGTTCTGTAAACCCTGCTGAGATGCAGGTGAATGTATGTCTCATTTAATATGCTGTGTTGGTGTTAACTGAGTGTACCTGTGTTGTAAAACCTGTGTTGATGAGATACAGGTGAATTTCTTTTCCTGTTGTGTTGTAGGCTTTGAGTTATATAAATCCAGCAGGTGCGTGCAGCTGCTGTGTTGCTCTTCACTGCCCAGACTCTGCACATCACTGCCACCAACTCTTTTGAAAAGAAAAATCCATTATGCACAAAGTTTAGCACAAAATCCACAAAGCCAACCTGGAACTGAAAAGATCTGAAATGTTGGCATGAGAGTCTATCTGGTTGTCAGAGCTGCCTGATGCTACGCTATGATTGGCCGGTCTGTTTTTAAGGGGCAGGACTTTGCGAAGGGTCATCAGTGGGTGAGTTCAGCAACTAAAGCGCCATGTTTTCTTTTCAACTTTAACGACAAAGCTTTTTGAATTTGTTACTGCTCTAATTCGCGCCTCTGACTGGCCTCCTCTCCATGGCAGCGGCAACCGAGGATAATGGGAATGGTGGTATTTACACGAATCAGCGAAGCCAAAGTCACAGACAAAATATGATTCTTTAAAAATGAAGCTAAAATGATCCAAACTGGCGGTCACATAGGATCATTACATCATCCAGAAGAGCCTCATGCTTCTACGTTATGTAGCACTGAACACAAAGCTCAGACACTGTAACCATCTACCTGAGTTCTGCCTGAGAAGATTAGTTACTGTCTGTTTTTTGTTTAGCTTCTAGTTTTTATTTACACGTTGTCTTTGGCTACACCTTGTCTGTAAATGCACAAACTGAATTATTAAAAAAAAGAAACAAAGATGAAATAATCAAAACTGGTGGTCATAACATTAGCTTATAGGATTGTTACAGCATCCAAAGAGTGTGTTATGTAACACCGAAAAATTTAAAAAGGAGTACAGGAGGACTGCCCCTTAATAGTCGATCAAATGTTAGTCGACCAGAAAGGTCATTAGTCAGCAAGATTTCATTGGTCGTTTAGTCGCAGAAAAACGAAAACGAGAAACTCTATTAGGAGCTGCACCTTGTCAAAATAAATCCAAACCTATATGACTGGACCATGTGGGAATTTAACTTGAAAGGACAGACACAGGAAGTGTCCACGCTCAGCAGTCAGACAGGAGTCAGGTTACAAACCAATCACAGCTGACAGATATCTTTCCCTTCTTCTGTAAATATTCAGTCTGATAAATACAGAAAAGTTGATCATGTTAGTGCAGGGCT
>JAPZEB010000010.1:11066125-11086689 GCA_029783705.1 Chaetodon striatus
CTGTCTCCCACACATGCAGCGCAGCGCTGTGCTGCCCGTGTGCTACTGCGGTCATTTGATTCATCTCACAGATTTAGCGTAGCACGTTCAACATATAGACCAATGTCACACTGTAGACTAATGAACAGACAGATTAAACAGAGGAGCAGCTCTGTGTCTCTGAGTGTTGCTGGAGAACTTGTGAGTGAGTGAGTGGGGTGGAGTGTGAGAGAGGAGGGATGATTGGTAAGCGTTATTTAATGCAACTTGACCCTATATCGATTAACAACTGTGTTGTCTAAATTTATATCTTGCTTGAAAATTTATCACTATATATCATACATAGCTCAGTCCTAGTATGTTGGCACTGTTCAGTTCATCACATCGATTAAGAAACTTTGTGCAGAAACAATAATGGTGCCGTAATAAAGCAAAATGTGTACACTGAAGAGTGAGAGTAATTTTTTAATCTAAATATGTAACAAAATATGCAAACATAATCTGTTTTTATCTCTTATATACTTTGGAGATAAATCAGTTGTAACATTTTATAACCATAAAACTCTGAAATGAATTCAAGATTTCAAAATTCAAAATATATCTCATCTCCCAGTTTTGAAAGCAGACACTCTAAGCTTCACTCAAATAGATGCTGTTACCACTTTTAAGGATTTCATACACATTTTTGAGATTCTTTTTAGGTTTAAGTTTTTCTCTTTTCCACACTCCATCCATTTTTATTTGCCTATCTGGGGCCGGGTCGCGGGGGCAGCAGGCCAAGCAAAGCACCCCAGACGTCCGTCTCCCCAGCAACACTTTCCAGCTCCTCCTGGGGGACCCCGAGGTGTTATCATGCCAGATGAGATACGTAATCTCTCCAGTGTGTTCTGGGTCTGCCCCGGGGCCTCCTACCAGTTGGAGGTGCCCAGGAGGATCCTGATCAGATGCCTCAACCACCTCAACTGACCCCTTTTGATGCGAAGGAGCAGCGGCTCTACTCCGAGCTCCCTCCAGGTGTCCGAGCTCCTCACCCTATCTCTAAGGCTGAGCCCAGACACCCCACGGAGGAAACTCATTTGTATCCGCGATCTCATTCTTTCAGTCACTCCCCAGAGCCCATGACCATAGGTGAGGGTTGGGACGTAGATGGACCAGTAAAGTGAAAGCTGTGCCTCCTGGCTCAGCTCCCTCTTCACCATGATGGTCCCCTGTAGTGCCCACATCACTGCAGAAGCTGCACCAAACTGCTGATCCATTTCAAGCTCCAAAGACCCTGAGATACTTGAACTCCTTCGCTTCACTGACGCTCTCCTACAACTTACATGACACAGACACCAGTCCAAATTTCATACATTTTTTATAAATGTAATATTAGTTAACTCTAAAACGTGACGAGGTCCAATACCGCCTTCTGAAAATGTAAAAGGGACATGTCCCCTGTGTTCCCCCTGTATGTTACGCCCCTGCTTTACACAGGAAAACAGACTCTGCCAAAAAGAAACACACTGACAGCTCAAACCAAAACTTTGTCACTTTTCCACTTCAGTTTGTGGATGGATTAAATAAATGAGGTATTTTGTGTTTTTAGTCAGCTGGTAGGAGGATTTTGTTACATTTGGCAGAACCAGGCTGTTTCCTCCACGTCCCAGTCTTTGTGCTTAGCAAAGCTAACCAGCTGCCGGCTGTAGCTTTGTATTAACCATAGATATGAGAGCTGCATTGATCTCCTCTTCATCCTCTCGACAAGAAGCCGAATAAGCACATTTCCCAAAATGTGAAGTTATTCCTTTAGAAACGACTGACTCAGTCATTCAGCAAATAAAGTCACATGGGGCAAAATAAACACCAGTAATGATCACGTTTATCAATTAACGTCAGGAACAATAAGTCTAAAGACGCTACAAGACACGAGCACACTCTTTAACATCCTTCGATAATTCAAGTCTCAAATACAACTGATTAGCAGTCTGACACCGCCGTGCACACACACACAAGCAAGAAAAACACACACAGCCATTTAAATGTGTTGCCTGTGGCAAAAGCACATCAGTGTGAAGTGCAAACTAATCTCTTCTTCCCTCCATATTGGCTTTTGTGTGCGTTCAGGTTGCCTCATAAACATTTCCAAGCAGTCACGACTGTCTATGAAATTCAAAAGCTATCTTCCTCAGGACAAAGAGGAGCAGGGTGCGGTATGAAACCTAATAAAATGGACAACTCAAAGCGACCTGCTCAGAGTAGTGCTGCGGGTGGCTGCTGACAGATGCTGGTCCTGAAGGAAGTGCCTTCAAAAGCACCCATTTTTCTCCCACACTGGTGATAAAAAGGACAGAATGTCGACTCTTCCCTCTGTTCACAAAATTAATGCCTTTCATGGCAGTGTGGAAGACAGACTGTGTGTCACTGTGTGTCACACGCTGGATTAAAACGCTATTTCATTAACTGAAACATTAAAAAGGAATCAGCGCAGCAGTTAAAGGGGCTTAGACCTTTCACACCGGCAGAGGTACGACAGAGCTGCCGCTAATCAAAACCAGCGGTTTGCCTCAAGCGGTGATACACTGCAGGGGAAATGTGGGCAACCGTTGCTTTTATGACTGTATTGTGTCAGTTTGCACGTGTTAATTGACAATGAATGCCTACAAGGCAGAACTGACTTTCGAATGTCAAGGTTGCAGAACACCACTCCCAACCGAGTGAAGAGTCAATTATTTCGTCCCTTTTCCCTTTTCTGACATGACTTTCTGCACATATATGTGGTCGTTAAATGCCTCTGCGGTGTGTGTGAGCTAATTAGATACTAAACGGACTCGTCTTTATACAGCCCAGTCGCCAGAATAAAATATTGGCATTGTCCATTTCTGCAAACCACAAATACGTAACATGTTTCATTCGGATCATATCCACGTTTCTAAAGTGATGTAATATATGAGCTGACTTTGTCATCTGGAGGTGCAGGGGACAGTGGACGCCGTGTTATCTGAGCAAGACGCCTGCCAATTTGAAAGCCACTGTTTGAAACCAACAAATAACACCGGTTGTTTTTTAGCAACCCTTGGCAGCATTTCCTTTGCTGTTTGTAGGACTAAACCTGGGTGTTTTTGGTGGCACATCATGGCGGTTCTCAGCAGCGTTTGTGGCTCTGAAACTGGTTGATTTTTACCAAATCTGGGTGTTTTTAGTGGCACATCAAAACGGCTGTTTTTTGGCAACCCTTGCTGGCATTTCCACCAGTGTTTTTGGCACCAAACCTGGGTATTTTTTTTAATCAAACCTGGGAGTTTTTAGCGGCACATTGGGGCCAACCAAAAAGGGCTGTTTTTTGGCAACCCACCATTGTTTGCAGCACCAAACTTGGGTGTTTTTAGCGGCATACCAAGGCATCTCTCAGTGGTATTTGTGGCACCAAACCTGTATGTGTTATATCAAACCTTGGTGCTTATAGTGGAAAACTACTGCAAACAAACAACAAAATCTGTTGTTTTTTTGGCAACCCTTTGCTACATTTCCACCAGTATTTTTGGCACTAAAACGTCGTGTTATTAGTACCACTGTATGGCGTTTCTCAGCAATGTTTGTGGCACCAGACCTTTTTTTTTTTTTTAACCGTACCGAGGTGTTTTTAGCAATGCATTGCAGCCAAAAACATGAAAAACAAAACCCCCACCAGTGTTTGTGGCACCATACCTGGTTGAGTTTTACTAACAACAAAACAACGGCTGTTTTTGGCAACCCTTGGCAACATTTCCAGAGGTGTTTGTAGCACTAAACTTGGGTGTTTTTAGTGGCACACCTCAACATCTTTCAGCAGTATTTGTAGCACCAAACCTGGGTGTGTTCTTCTGAACCTGGTTGTTTTTTAGCAGCTCTGTGTGGTGTTTCCACCAGCATTTGTGGCACCAAACCAAGGTGTTTTTATTATAACATCACAGTGTTCCCCAGCAGCATTTGAGCCAGCAATCCCGGGTGCTTTTCACCAACCCATCCCTGCTTTTCCAGCCGTTGTTCCACAGCACGCGAGTATTTCAAGCCAAAACATGAGTCTTTTCAACCAAAACCAAGTGGGTTTTGTGTGTAAATCTAATCACATTCACTACAAAAATAATGTACAAATGTAAAGTATCCATTGTTTGCAGAAACGTACAGTGCAAAAAAAAAAAAAAAATATGGCGACTGAGTTTCTCTATAATAAAGTAAATGTCACTAAATGGTGAGAATGATGACACGTAAAGCTCTCGAGTAATAAATCTGTCCACTTCCTTTAACTCCAGGCAGACAACTGTCACATTAATGATTTTCTAAAAGATTACAGCATTTCAAATGACATCTGGACCTCCTTGTCTTCAAGTGCGCTCATGCTTGATTGAGTTAACAGCATCACGGCGGGTGTTTTACTACATTCTGTCTCTCTCTGCGGACTAGATGAGGCCTACAGTATCATGCAGCTATAGGCAACATGGAATGGAAACAGTAACACTTTGAATAATGCACCAGCCACCCACACACACAGACACACACACACAGACACACACGCTACTGTCATTATCCTTAACAATACACCCGGCTCTGTGGGAACACCTCCTGCAGCCGCCACTTGCAACTCCTCCTGATCCTATGCACTCGACTCATAATTTCTTCTTTCAAACACGAGCCTCCCTGCGGTGTGTTGGCAAGATTCAAATGGCCAACTCCATTATCTCAGCCTCTGCTGGTGAGCCGGTACACAGAGTTTCTTCAGATTAGTTTCAGGTGAGATTTCTCTCCTTTATTAGTATGGAGGTACACTTGTCGTTCTCTCAGCTTTGAGCTCAAGAAACAAGGGATTGTTTGCAGGAGGCTGCACTTAACACTCTCAATTTTTCTTCCAGCTGGAAATCAACAGTCTGATTATGAGCCTGGCTAATTGCTTCAGCGCTGGAGCCTCTTTGATTAGCAGCAGTGCTCCTTTCTAAACAAATTAGGACTCAAACGACACACAAAATTGAAGAATTTGCCGCCTCGTGTGCAAAAGCAAACTTCATTTCTGGGAGTCAAACTGTACCGTAGGTTTGTTCCAGCTGAAGTGAGTAGTCTGTTTGAATTGCTCTTCAACTTATTGACTGCTTCGTGGCGCTGCGTTTGTGCTTGTGAGCACAGACAAAAGCCAGCAACTCAATAGAGCTTACCAGGATAAATGCCGCTTCAGCGCCACAAGCGCACTCAGACCTCACAATGACGAGATAAAAGGGAGGTTAGCGACATACATGAGTCAATGTGTGTAACCTGGGGAATGTTACCAATACTGTTTGGCCTTTAAGCAAAGCAAGAAGTGGAGTGGCAACAATCAGCTAGTGGCAGGGGGAGACCTTTAAAATGGGGACCATTCACTCAGATGTCTTGGCACAGCGAATTGAGTGATCACTCCTCAGAAAGGTCGCCAGGAAGTACGAAAAATGGCACTGTACCTACTGTAAATACCACCGAAGGGAGCAGTACGAGACAGCATGGGAGGAAGAGTAAAAGAGCAGGACAGCTCAGAGAGAAAAATGTATATAAGAGGGGGAAAAAAAAGAGACGGAGATTGAAAGGAATGAAGACAAGGCCGGGGCTCCCTGACAGACAGGTAGTGATTTACTGCCTTCCTGCTGACTCTCACGTTGTTGTCTCCGTCCCTAATTGACAGTCAATTATCTCCCGATGACAGCCCCATCCAATGGGCGAGCCAGTCTGCGTGAAGGCTTTGTTGACATCCCTGGGGCACGGCCGAGTCTACGAGGCTCGACTCCGGTGACAAATCAATCCTGCTTGTAGACATTCCTCCTTTCCCCTGGAGGATCAGGAGAAAAGACCCACTGTAGACATGTGTGAGTGATGTCCAGGAACAACACCTGCGCCACAGGAAGGAACAGGTGCTTTTTAAATTTTAAAAGAGGCTGATTGCAGGGATGGGTGATTGCGCTTGATTATTATGTTTCAAAGAATGGATAATGATGACAGAGGGCAGAATGGATGCGCTCTTTACAAAAATAAAACACCAGGTTGTTGCGTGTTTGGAGGGAGACTGCTCATTGTTCCAACAACGTAAAATTCTGAGGTCTTGTTAGTCCGAAAAATGTCTCATTGGACTGAGAGCCTGTTTCTTGGACAGCCTGTCATCCCCAAAAGTTTATTGTTTTGAAGTCCCCTTTCAGTAAGACAACCCAATTTCCAGAACAAATGTTTGCATTGCACATTTTTGTAAACCACGGATACTAGGAATGGACGATTTTTTTGCTGATATCCAATATGCTGAGATGTAACAACTCATTTAATTGATAGCCAATTCCAATATTGATATATCCACTTTGTTTTCCCACCAAATTTAAGTGATCATCAAGTCTCTTCTGTAGTGGAATTTCAATGTATCTAATATTCATTCAATGTGCAAATTAACAAAAAGCATGTTGGCCAGAGATTCTAATCGTTCATTTTAACACCAAAATCAGCCGATACCGATGACGTGCTGATATTATTGTGCATCCCTAATGGATATGTTGCATTTGTCAACATTGTTGTGATGAATGTGTGGTTAGGCCTACTCACAAAACCCACTTGTTTATGGTTAGAAATTGATCATGTGTCGGCTTAAAATGCCCACATTTAGGGGTACAAAAGTTGCTGTAAAAGCAGGGACAGGTTGATGAAAACCACCCAGTATCAGTGGCTCAAACGCTACGGAGAAACAATGCAAAGGGTTGGTAAAAACACCTTGGTTGGTGGCTCAAATGTTCTCAGAATTGCCGCAAAACACTGGTAAAAACACTCGGGATTGTTGGCTCAAACATTGCTGGGAACTGCTGTGAAAGGTTGGTAAAAACACCTGGGATTGGTGGCTCAGCTGCCACTGGGAAATGCAGCCAGGGGTCAGTAAAAACCCATAGGATCAATGCCCAAACATTGCTGGGAAATGCAACAAAAGGTTGGTAAAAACACAGGGACTGGTGGCCCACATGTCACTGGGAATTGCCACAGGGGGTCAGTAAAAACACCTGGGTTTCATGGCTCAAACGTTGCTGGTAAATGCAGTGAAATGTTAGTAAAAACACCCAAGATCAGTGCCCAAACATTGCTGGGAATTACTGTGAAGGGTTGGTAAAAACACCTTAGAGTCGTGGCTCAGCTGCTACTAGGAAACGCTGAAAAGGGTCAGTAAAAACACTTGGGTTCGGTGGCTCAAATACCTCCGGGAAAAGCAGCCAAGGGTTGGTGAAAACCCATAGGATCAGTGCCCAAATATTGCTGAGAATTGTAGCGAAAGGTTGGTAAAAACACCCATAACTGGTGGCCCAAATATTGCTAGGAATTACCACAGGGGGCCAGTAAAAGACCTGGATTTCATGGCTCAAATGCTGCTCGTAAATGCCAGGAAGGGTCAGTAAAACACCAAAGATCAATGCCCAAACACTGCTGGGAATTGCTGCGAAGAGTCAGTGAAAAATACCTGGGTTCTGTGGCTCAAACACCTCTGGGAAACACAGCCAAAGGTTGGTAAAAACACCTGAGATTGGTGGCTCAGCTGCCACTAGGAAACGCTGACAAGGGTTGGTAATAACACCTGGGTTCTGTGGCTCAAATACCTCTGGGAAATGCAAACAATGGTCTGTAAAAACACCCAAGATTGGAGCCCAAGCATCGCTGGGAATCGCCATAAAGGATCAGCAAAGAATATCTAGTTTCAGCGGCTCAAACACCTCTGGGGAGATGCATTCAGCTGTCCGTAAAAACACCCACGATCAGTGCCCAAACATGGCTGGGAATTGCCGCAAAGTGTGGGTATGACTCCCTGGTTTCAGCCGCTCAAATGTAATGGAGCACTGACACCAACTGCAGGAAGTGTGTGTGTTTGGAGAAACAGGACTTCTGAGCAATGGCTGTTTGATTTTGGGATAACAGGCTGTCAAAAAAGAGGCTTTTGGTTCATTGGGACATTTTTCGACTGATTAGGCTTCAAAATTTTGGTCTGTTGGAACAAAGACACGGCAGCGTTTGGAGGCAGAAGATCCAGCTGCACTGAGTGAGACTCCAGGTTGGACATAATGGACGTTAACACAGCTGTAGTGTTTCTAAATAAACATACATACACACTCGCAGACTCTGTTGGCTTTAAGAGCTCTGACGTTAAGAGATCTGCTGAAAGCTTCCAACCCTGTGGTTTCGAGCGTGATGCATTAACGAACCAGTCGGCTGTTAATCAATTGTTAATTATGCTGTGGGCAGAGGAATCCAGCTGTTCAGGTTACTGTAGAAAAACTCTTATCCTGGGTCAAAGGCTTCTTGTGAAGCACGGTGGCAGCCGAATCAATGTATTGATGAAGTTGCAGCAGCAGGATCACAGCAGTGTAAAGCACGAAAAGGCACACCAACACAAGCAGATATTAGAGAGACTGAAATGTTAGCAGAGCCTCTCTATACAGCGTGCGTTTTAATGTGCTGAGCACCCTTTTTGCGGTCCTTGAGACGCAGCTCAGGTCCCAAGGTTCCCTTCAATCACAGCTGTTGTGGTAGACGTCTTTTTTATGCGCAGTCTCATCTCCCATCATCGATGAGAGCAGCTTGATAAGGGTGTGCACTTGGCTCTGTAATGAAAAGACGTGCTGCCAGGCAAAGAGAGCGCTTGCAAACAACCCCCAACACCTGTCCAATCAGCCGACGGGACGAAGCCTTAAATGTTTTCCATCGGTGCTGCTGGTGTTCGGGAGCTCTGAGCTCACAGGGAAACGCTAGTAATTGGCTTCTGTTTGTTCCTGGCCTTATCAGTGTATTACTTTCATGGATAACTTGGAACTAATTAATCAGGGTACTGAGGGAGAGATGGGATTTGCCTTTCACTCTCACTCTCTTTCATTTTCTTTTTTATTTTCTTTCAAACGTCAACTCTTCTCACTCTGCTCTCAGAGCCCTTTTGGAACAGTTGGACTACAGATATGGACTTGTAGAAGTGGTCCAGATAAATGCTTTGAGTATTTTCCAATGTAAGAAGCTCTGTTTTTACTCGCCTAATCTTGTGTTTTTGTCTCACACTGCCACCGCTGTTTTGTTTGAATGTTTACAATATGTGTCTGCCGGCTGCCCCGCAGCATCTTACGCTCATTTGAATGCAAAATAACGTGCGCTTTTTTTTTCTTTTTAAAACCACACTGTGTTCAAATAATTGCTTTGATACAATCTAAGAATTTCATCTATTAATGCCCGAGGACATCTTTTTTTTTTTTTATGGAAGCTGACTGAGTGTTGTTGAACAATGATGCTGAATCGGCTCAGAATCACATTGTTACACATATCTGCTTAAGAACATGAAAAATAGACACGGCACAGCCTTGAAACGAGAGCAATACGATCAGCCTTGGCGCTTTATTATAATTCTACAAATATCAACAGGAAGACGTGACTCATTACTCCTCAGTTATTTCTTGTGATGATTCATTTAATCAAGGGCATGTTCTTTTTGTTATGGCACGATGTGATATATTTGATGGCTTTATGTTCAGGTGCTTTGACTGTCGGAAGCTACACTTTCCAATGCCTTTGTAAAAGTGGTGGATTTTCCCATAGGTGACAGGCGACCACCCAGGGTGTCAGTTTTTTTTTGCTTGTACATCCAAAAAAATTGAACATCAGAGAAAAAATGAGCCAAGATCTGATGGTACGGTTAGTTGGACAGCATTTAAGGGTATGGTGGAGTAGAGTGTAGGTTGAGAGCATAACAGTAAGACAAAATGAAGAAGAAAAAGCCATCCACGTAGAACAAAAACAGAAACATATATGGCTGAATCCAAATGTCCAGATTCACTGACTTTGCGGGCACATTCCTGGAAAGTCTAGAAAACAACGAAAGAAGGTCCTCTGATGTAACTACCAGGCCTACCTGATTAACTTAGTCATAGCCCAGTCCTTTTTTACAACCCTGTCTGTATTTGAATGCCTGCAGTCTATAATTAATTTTGCTCACTCACAAAACAACCCTATATACGGGATGTATATCTTAATATCTGCAGAGACAGAATATGACAGCAGTTACAATGATTGTAATCCTCGCTCGAACAGTAAAATCAGTCTCGAGGGCTGTACGTACGACTCAAGTACGCAAGGGCTCAGTGCACAAGTCCAGAGGGTGGACATTTGGATTCAGCCTATGATACATGAGAGGGCTTTTAATATGAAATGAGGACCTTTAATTTGGAGCAGGAAGCAGTCATGGCCTTTTACCAAGAACGGTAAACGTAGACGCAGTCACACAGCAGAGGGGAGCTGCTTTCTCTGGAGCTGTACCCACTGATCATTTAACATAACCCTCCCATCTCCAGCTATGGTCGTGTACATCCCCCCCAGACTGGTGGAGGTTGTGCAGCCATAGGCCACAACCAGAGCCAAGTTCCACTGATAACAACTGTAAAACGTCTGGTCGGCACTGATTACTTAAAGGAGAATTATGTCATTGTGGCAGCAGCTGTTTCACCATTTAAACAAGTAAAATTGACTTAAATTTCAATAAATCAAATAACATGTCGTAAAAAGCCACCAGAGTAAAAGACAAAACTGAAATCAAGATATCAAATGGAAAGTAAACTCAATAAGACAGCAATAAAACAGACAGACAGCTCAGACAAAATCAGGATATGCTTTTCAATAGAGGTACGTTTTTAGGAGAGACTTAAACAAAGCCCGTGACTCAGACAGCCTTACATCCTCTTACAGGTCTTTCCAGAGCCTCAGGGCCCTGGTTGCAAAAGCCCTTAGCTAATCTAATTGTTAGCTAAGGTAGTTATTTGTGTCGAATTCTCATTAGCGCTTGTCCTTGCTTAAACAGTGTACAGTAAATATGAAAGATAATATTAATGAGGAGCCTTCATTAGGGTGCCGAACATACTAAGTCCAGCCCTGCTTTGTAAGCCTGGTGCTCTGAAATTATGCCCAGTATATGTGCCTTATACTGGACACAGCCCTAAACACAAGCACATTGCTGTGAACCACTAAAACAAATTATACCCATAGTCCTGTGATCACAGGCTGTAAAGGCCTGACCGCTGCAGAAATGTGCACTTGCTGAACAAATCAGACATGCCCAGTCTTCTCCTGCAGAGACCATATAAGGAGCACCATGACCCCCACTGTGCATCCACATACTGTGATCATACAAGTAATTAGAGTAAATCAGGGGCAATCCTACAGCTTAGAAACATCCTCTTTACACCCCCACTGCCACACCTTATCATAGACCCTCATAAATATCCATTAAATTTGAACAGATAGTAAGATTATAGAGCCAGAAGCTGCCACCCAGATGTCCTCTATCGCTGCTGTGTTGAACAGAGTGCCTAAAGTTGCCATACTCTTGGCACAAAGCCCTCCCTCCTGGCTGTGTAAGGCCTTCACATAGCCAGCATACGAGCTGTTGTTTGTATAGTGTCTTGCCCACAAGCTCCTTCACCGTAAAAGACGAACAGCTGCTGTGAGCGTCTCAGGGATGCTGTATGTTATGTTCTGCATAGCATTCCAAAGTACACACACACACACACACAAGACAAAAGTGATGCATTTTCTTCAGCGTGGGTTGGAGAGAAAAAGGCTTTGAGGTGCACACAAACATACCGCCAGACAACAACGTCAGTGTTGGACAATTCTGCACAACCCTGGATTACAGTGTGTTCGGTGTCGAGGTATTTTACATCCAAAGCATATGTTTCTTTTTCTTTTTTTCTCAAATGATAGCTCACTACAATATGGCATTGCAGCTAGGGTATGATGAAGGTTAGGGGAAGAATAATAAACTATGGTTTAAGTATGGTTAGGCTTAGTTGCCAAAAAATGTTCTGAAGGTAAGGAAAAGATTGAGTCTGACTTAGGCTACACGCCCAACCACCACATGGACCTCCACGCCTTTACATCCGCTCCATACAGGACACTCTACCTCCTACGGCGGCACTGAACAATACTGGATGTAAATCACGACGTGTGGAATCATCTAATATGGATGTAATCCCTCGGATACCGGGCTGGAGCCGGTCCCAAATTAGCATGTGCATCCGAGGCTCAGGCGATGGATTTGCCCTGTTTGTTTGTCTAATCCATCTGAGTTAACAAGCAACTTGGGTAAAGCTCGTATATTGTGTACCTGTTTTCACAACAAAGCCGTCTTAATAGAAAAGTTTTGCCTATGAGAGGGGCACGAATGTGGTCACCCAACTGAGCCAAAGTTTATCACTGAGTAGAAGGTATACATCAGCTGTTTCCGTTTACAGCTTGATGACCTTAGAAGCCATCTGATACACCTTTTCTACGAACATGAACATGAACAGGTTCTGTTCTGGTTTGCGCTCCTTATTTTGAGCCAGAAAAGTTGGTTCCCGGTGTCAAAGTGGCTCGAAAAATGGACTTCAATGTTAAATCCAGAGGGCCCTATAGGAGGCCTCGAGGCCTCCATAAGAGAAAAAGGCCAGACAAGCAAAACCCAGAAGCAGCAGAAGAACCTAATGAAAAAGGAAGAAGGACAACAAGCACCAAGAGGCAAAAAATTGCAGGTTTTCCATGACCTGAGGTGCAAACTGTGACAAGTGGACGAGTCATACTCTCCAGGTTGGAACACGAGGATAGAGTCTTGCATATAAGAATCTTCTACATCTTCTTAGTATTAATAGTTCGGCCAAGCTTGTTTACTGGATAAAAACAATAACAACAAAAAGTAATCAATGAGATCCACCATCTTGCTACTACTGTCTACTTCCCTTGTGCATTGTCCATTGATGACACATCCTTGATTACAATTGTTTCACTTAAAACTGCTGGAAATGCCGGCTGATATGCTGGATAGCACCAAGGTTCAAAGAATCCTCAATGGAGCTGCTTCAACAACCAGAGTTAATTAGGTGTAAAAGGGGGGGATGAGAGGAGACCAGCGGTTGTGGCCAAAGGCCCCGATCAGCCTGCTTCTTAATCCAACTGATTCTATCAGAGAATGCAAACAAGAGGAAGCACATACCATGTTTACTGCTCCAGCGGTGAACCCGTCACTGGCTTGCAGGAAAGCCTGCAGACGATCCATTAACTGGAGGGACCAGAGGGAACATGCATCATTAAGGATGAAAAACATGTGACTTCCAATATTTCCCACAAATGTAAATTCAGCTTGCAGCCACATCATTTGCATTTGGTTTCATACCAGTATCTGTGGCGCTGTATGATCCAACAGAGGCTGTCTCTCCACTCCATTTTCATCATGCGCCTTCATGTTTGACACACCTACATGTGTGTGAGACAGGACATGTCACAGAGAACACAACTTTAAATTCAACTCAACAGCCAGAAAAAATGTTGGCATTGTATGTTTCTACAATCCATGGATACATTTACATTTGTACATTACTGTGTAGCTGGTACATTGAAACTTTACATTTCAACAATGCTGGGGTCATTTGGTTAGGTTTAAGCCCAAAAACCACTTGGATATGGTTGGGACAAGATAATGTTTTGGCCTAAAACAGTGGTCCCCAACTGGTCCAGCCGCAGGGTCCAGATTTCCACACTAGTTAATACATTCAGTGTCATACTTGCATTTGGCCACGTCGTCGAGCTAGGCTGCGGTTTCTAAGTAGCTGTCCGTTATTCTCTCACTCCTCATCATCTACAACAGGAAACGGCACTGCAAAAAAAAAAAGCTTGTGCTGTAAATTCACTGTACTTTGACACATTTGCGACCCACTTTTGGACCACAACACACCTGTTGGGAGAAACTGGCCTACAACACCCGGTTTTGGGGCCACAAGCTCTGCTGGAAATACAACGATCTTTCAGTAAAAGCAACCTTCTTTTTTTTTTTTTTTAAATATCTTAAGTACTAGTGTTAAACGCTGTAGCATAATGCACATTCCATTTTTTAGTTTTTATTTTAATGTACATTTTTATTTTATTTTATTACTCCATATTTACATACTTCTATTTCATATTCTTATTCTCCTTATAATTCTGTATTCTTTATATCAGAGCGACTGTAACAAAGCACAGTTTCCCCTCGGGGATCAATAAAATATTTCTGATTCTGGTTCTAATTTTTGTGGTATTATCCCCCCGTGGTAACACACTGATGGGTCACTAACAAACAAACATGCTTGGCAGCCAAAAATACGCACAAAATGCTAAAAAATAACTGCTTTTGTTGTCTATTGGTTTTTAACAGTGGTTTGCAGCTCGGCAGGCGTCTAGCAAAGGTGTCCCACTATTGACCATCCCCTCATGGTCAGCTCATATACTACATCACTTAAGGAATGTTATGGTATGTATTAGATGTGCAAATGTAACCTATCCATACTTTGCAGAAATGTACAATGCCAACATTTTCTTCTGGCATCTGGACTGTTGAATTCCAACCCAACCAAACACAGGTTAGCAGGCGGTCAATTCAAGCCCTAAACATACTGTATATAAAAACATGCATTTTACATGAGGCAGTATATCTTGAGTAATTAAAATGCTAAACACAGTGGTGCTGCATACTATTATTAAAAGATGTATTTTTTATGTTTCTAGTTACTGTGAATTTAATGCCATTCCAAATAATTGCATTTGAGTATTCTTTCATGCTTCATTATCAAGAGGGAATTCAAGCCTTACGGAGGTCTTGTATTATTTAAGAAACAGCAGGGATCATATTTGGGGTGTAAAACACTTTGACACATTTCTTTGGTGATGAAATGTATCCTTATGCTTGTGCCGAGCATGAAGCGCTTTCACTACAAATCTATCATTTGAGTCGCGGCCCATGGGAGCTCTGCCTTGTCATTCTTTTCTCTCTGCTCAGCCCCAGAGTGTGGGAGGGGTGCAGAAGGGCCTCGCATTAATGCCTCGCGCTTTCAAATGGAAGCCCATCGACTGGGGATGTGTGTTCATTTCATATGCTTGATATCTAACTCGGAAGGAGGGATGGGAAGTGCGAGGATTAGCAGGCGGACAGACACACAGCATGGAGGTCTGTCTGGCTCTGTTGACTCTGTGGGATCCCAATAGACTCTGTGCACACATATACGGGGGCCAGAGGTACAGCAACGAGGCGGCTGTTGATGTTCCAAAACACACACACAGCGATATGTGGATAAGTAGGGCCTACACACACTCGTACACGGATAAATGTTAATACATACTTGTATATATTAACGGCAGTGAGAGCACATTTCATTTGGATATACTGCTGTTATAATAGGCTCCCTTAATTTTAGAAGTAGCTCAATGTCACATATTTCATGCCCTCCCTGATATTAAATGGATTGGTAGCTTCAGAAAAGCAGATTGACTCCCACTCAGGAAAAACTCTCAGCACACTGTGTCAGAATTAAACACACATTATCACAGCATTTGATCACAGCTTTTGTATGACAAGCTGCAAAACAGCATATTATGCATATTATTGCACACATCCATCACGGATGGATTATTGAACGGGTCTGCTGGGTGTCAGGGGACGCTCTGGCCTTCATCTGCAAAATGTTACTCAAATCAACATGTACTGACCAGGAAGAGACTGAAAATGACTACAAAAGCTGCAAAACTACTGAAAAGAGACAAAAAATAACTACAAAAATGAGCAAAACACAAGAAGACACCAAACCACCACAAGGAGACACAAAATTACTTCAAAGAGACACAAAAAGACCACAGAGAGATGAAATGGAGCACTAAAGAGACATAAAAAATGGGCTAAACAACCAAAAAGGGACATAAAACAATCACAAAGAGACAAAAAATGAACTATAAACAACATAAAGGAGACACATAAAACAACAAGACACAAAACATTCTTAGAGAGATTTAAAGGAACAGCGCAACACAAAACAACTACAAACAAAACAGAGGAACAGTAACGACACACAAAATAACTAAAATGGGCAAAACAATCAAAAAGGGACACCAAATTACTACAAAGATACACAAAGAGACCACAAACAGATGCAAAAAAACTACAAATATGGGCAAAACATCCACAAAGGGACACCGAACAACTACAAAGGGACACAAAACCACCACAAGGAGACACAAAAAAATCACACAGAGTTGCAAAGGAACCGAGAAAAGACATAACATGACCACTAAAACGGGCAATACAACCACAAAAAGACACAAATCCAACAAAAAGAAATGCAAAATAGCCACAAGGAGACAAAAAATGACTTCAAACAGATGCAAAGGAACAGCGAAGAGACACGACATAACTACAAAAATGGGCTTTGAGAAGCAAAACAAACACAAGGTGACACAAAATGACCACAAAGACACACCACCACAAACAGATGCAAAGGAATGGTAAAGAGGCAAAAAAAATAGCAAAACAACCACAAAAAGACACAAAACCAGCACAAGGAGACACAAAATGACCGAAAAAACCCACAGAAAGAGTCTCGCAGAGACACAAAACGACCAAAACAGATGCAAAAGTAACTCAAACATATACAAAATGGCCCCAGAGACACACAAGACAAACACAGGGGGACACAAATGACCACAAAACCACATAAGGATGCATAACGACCACAGAGACACAAACTACCACAAAGTCTGTGTGTCTTGCTCCTGTGTAGGACAGGTGGTGGGGACATTTGTATGTCTGTGTGTAATCCAACCATGATGTGTATATGATATGCTGATATGCCAGTCTTTATTCATTAATCAGTACTGTGCTGTGTTGTTGTGTTGGCCTTTAAGTTGCACACTGGGCGGACACAGTCTAGTTTCTGAAGTTAAACTACATATTCCATCCTGCTGGCACAATAGATCTGTAGTCCTGGCTGTGCTGCTGAGCTGTGTAGCTCTCATCTATGAGGCTGAGTAATGTTAGCATTGTTAGCACATGTGGATACAAATAACACGCAGGCAATATTTAATACTTACAGAGTGTGTACTGTCATCACTCACATTCTTCATCCATTTATTAATATATCCATTTCATTCATGTATTCATGGTCATTTGTAACTTCAACTGACAAAATGTTTGTTGCATGAGCTCCCATCCACCTTACCTGCAGGAAGTGGCAGTATCCAATGGGCTTCACAGTAGGGGGAGGAGCTTAGACTGTACCAGCCTGAGTGCAGAGGTGGGGGAGGGGCTGTGTTTCAGGGAAAAGTCTTTTTTTAAAATAGCGTAAAGACTTTATAGTATTAATATTTCTGTGTTAGGACAACTAGAATAATGATTTAGAAAGTGTTCTGTTGTTTTTCTTTCATAAAAATGATGTTTTCATGTCTGTAATCTCACTTCCTGGTTTGGCAGTGTTCTCCAGTCCCACTGCCTTGTGGGTAATAAGCAGGCTGCAGTTTCTCTCAGCTTCACTCAGCTGTAGCACGTTAACCTGAGTCTGTCTCACCAACACCTGTCCCCCGTTACTCTTAATCTTACATAAAAATAGCAACTTAAATGTACACATGAAAACAAATAAATACAATTATAGTTCAAGTGCTATTAAGGATAAAGGAATTAAAATAACCCATCAATATAATGTGTACAGTAACTAAGGTTACATGTCTGCCTATAAAACACTTAAATAGACATGTATATGTTTGTATAGGTGGATTTTAAATGTCAGAGTGGAAGCTTTTATGCATTAAGTAAGCAGCCAACATATTATTATCAGCAATAAGGGCAGAGAGTAGTAAAAATATATGCAGGGGTAAATGTCACTGTATGCTTTTTCATGAGCTGAAAGGTTCACTGAGCAGGAATCATCAGTTACTGTGTGTAAACACAACATTTAACCTTTGCTCCTCCTCCGTACACTGCTTACGCACACTACAAGCTACTGTTGTGTCTGTTTAACAGCTGCAGTAAGTTTGATGATCTGGTGGGGTTTCAGAGATCAGACCACGATCCTGCTGTCCTCCTCTGGAACTGTGAAAGACGTCCACACAGCGACATGTTTTGCCTCTAGACACTGTGCTCAAGTCGTTGTTGTTCTTCTTCTCTGTGTTTGCTGGCGGCTTGCAAGTTTTAAGGTGCATGTGCCGCCACCCACTGTGTCAGGTGTGTACATACTGCCCTTGTTAAGTCAATGAAAGCAGTCTGGCTTCATTTTATCGGTACTATTTATCAGCTATAATTTTAATTATTGGAATAATGCGTAATGATAAACATGTTCCATTATCAGCCAATAATTTATCATGCATCCTTTCTTTATTATACTTTGTACTTTGGCTGATTTTGGTTGATTACTTTTTATAATTTATAGTGTTGTTGATTTAATATTGATTAATCCATGTAAAGTGCTGCAACACTTGCAAAGCTATTCTAACATTATTATAGAGGGTACTAAAACAGTCCCTGTGTGGAACCGTACAAACACTGAATATTATTTTAGTACATGTATTTCAAGCTGTGACATCGAGGGACCATTGATCAAAACACTTGTATTTCCTTAAAATAAAATGGCTGCCAACACCTTCATGTGACACAGCCTGTAAATAAACCACAGTCACTTTGACCCCAACATTTAAAGACTGTTGTTGAACCATGAAAGCAAACTTCCTGTTCACGGAGCCTCATTTGGACTGTAAAGACTTACACTGGTACTGACAGGCAGGAAAATACAAAGAGTCAATTTATTTACAAAGACTTTATTTTATTTTTTTAGTTTAGCAGAGAGCAGAGAGGGATTGGTTCTGCTGTCCAGCAGCTGTGGTGCGACTGTGGCAAGGAGAAACTCCCTCTGGGAGGAAGAAACCTTGGGAGGAACCTGGCTCTCTGGGGAGACAGTGGTCCTTCCTCCTGAGGGCTGCGTCCATCCAGCTGCTCCTGGCCATGGGGCGTCTTCTTCTGTCCTTACGTTGTTGTCCATCCCTCAGTGGTCGTTATGGTCCTTAACCACTAACCTCCATGTTCACCACCTGCAGAAATGAAAACATACTTACCTTCCTTCTTCACATGGAGACGGCAGCAATGTCCTTCCTTCCTTCTTCTTGCAGCAGAGGAAGCTTCGATTAAACGTGGATATTATCACTGAAACTTCAATGCCCAATAACTGGTACTTAGGACAGCTTTAGACTACCTTCTCTCCTCTAGCTACGTTCCTCTCTCCTGGCAGGTCATCAGGGCTTCTGGAGCTCCTCGAGTTCCTCAGGAGCGTCCCGCTTTCCACTTCCTGTTTTACTCCTGAAAATACAGACAGTACATACATGTGTTTCAAACCATCTTTCTGGTTCTGGACCTCAGTGGAGGATGTGGACAGTGTTGTCCTCTTACACGGACGAGCCAGATGTTTCAGTGACCACCAAGTCGTTAAAGTTGAGCCAGCGGTCAGTCGGCTCATCTGGACGGTCGTCTGGGTGGACGCTGTCACTGGTGTAGTGTCCTAACAGGAGACAGATCAATGTTAACACGTGTCAACTTACTTCAGCTGACACCAGAAACTGTGATTGTGTAGATTAAAGTCATGAAAGCTTCTGTATTTGCTTCCCTCTTTCCAAATTTAAACAATACTTGGGTTGAACTTTCTAATAAGCGATCACATGTGCCGTTACAGAGACAACAGCCTGTGTGTTATAAACTGATAAACACACTCAGAACCTGTGTGTGTTCTGTCAGTGATGATGTGACTCATTGACGACAGGTGGATCTTACCTTCAGGTAATCCTGGAGCATGTGTACAGCAGATCCTCCAGGAGGCAGATCCAGAGACAGGTTGGTGTACACTTCCTGTTGCTTTGAGTGGGCTCCACACCTGCACATTAAAGGAACAATACACATAAAAATAAAGCCGCAGAGGTCAGGACAAGGACAGGTGGTCCTCCACAGGGCAGGTGTATGTTCTGCCCATGCAGGCTGCGGTGTGTTGCAGTGTAGGGGACTGAGAGGGGAATGAGCGCAGGAGGGGCTTTTTACTGGCGGGGTCTGTGGAGGTGTGGACCTCTTTAATCGCCGTGAATCTTCTGCAGAGGGTGAAAAAGTAGAGACAGACGTGTTACATTTTGTTCTTCCAACCTGAGGGTGACATGACATGGCGTGTGACATGACAGTGCTGCTGTACCTCATCAGCTGGGCCTCGGGGACAGAACTTCACACCGGCTTCCTGGCAGGTGATGTCCCCGACGAACGTCTCCAGCGTCAGGAGACTCTGCAGGCTGGAGTTCATACAGCAAGTGTGCCCAATGTTTGGAAATCTGACACACAAACAAATCAAAACGCACATCAACATCATGACTTCTTCACTGACCGGTCACAAACTGGGGCTCATTTTTTTAGATTCATGTTAGTTACAACGTTGGTTCTCGTGCAGATGTACTCACCCGAAGCAGTGCGTGTTTGAGCAAATTAACCAGCAGGGAGAAAAATAATTACGGTACAAAATGACAGAAACTCTCTCATTTCACAGGATGTTCTTTAACACCTGTTTTATCTCCATGTTGGAAGGCAATAGTTGCCAAACACTGGTTGCTGTGTCTTTACATACATAACTGATGTGTTAAACACCCCAGACAATGCAGCGATATTATCATCTAACATAAACCAGGTGGGGGATCGGTCAAATCTGGTTACAAATGTAAATTTATCAGCGTAGTTTGTTGTTGCAGTTATTAAGTTGTGATATAAGATAACC
>JAPZEB010000010.1:11257408-11271969 GCA_029783705.1 Chaetodon striatus
ACAAAATCGTCACTTCCAGGGAGGCTCAGCTTCCGTGGGACCTAATGGAGCGGTAGGCGGGAGAGGACGCTCGGTGTATGCATGATGATTGGAGGAATTGTCTCAAAGGCTGAACCCCTTTCTGAACCCGCATTTTGAGCTCAGTCCCGTGCCGATATTTGCGAGTGGAGTCTTTCGACAGAGTGCCGTTAAGGTGTTTAAACCCATCTGAAAATCTTTTGAGGTTACTGCCTCGCTAAAATATGACAGATTTTATGATGTAAACTTAAAGTGAGCTTCCCCTGTTTGAAAGACCAGCAGCCGCCACAGCCATAAGGCTACCTGGAGCAGTGACCTCCATGGTGCATTTTAAAAACCTCTGTTCCTCAACTTTCTTCCTTTTCCCAAACTTTTTTGCAGGTCTGTGAACACAGTGCAACATAAACTTCATAAATTCTTTTTTTCAAGCAGCAGTTTGAGAAATTTGAGTCACAAGTTGGATAATTGATCAGACGGTCTGATCAGCTGCAGGGTGTCTACAGGTGTCAGACAGTTAAATTCGATGCTTTTAAGACCCATTCAAGACAGCTTTTAACCAAATTTAGGACAGATTTTTGGACAAATAAAAAGTAAAGTAAAGTAGTATATATGTGGTCTTGTGCAGAGGCAAGTGTTGTGTAGGAGTATGGTTATTAGAGTGAGCTCAGTCAGTCTACATTTTGCCAACAGGTAAGTGCAAGTATTAAGTACAATGCTAGTATTATAGTTTTTTTTTTTTAAATGTAACATTAGAAATATGGACTTTACATAGAAAGGCTTCACTCATTTTGACAAAAAGAAATACAACAAATGGATAAATGCGATTAGGTAAAATGTTTGTAGTACTTAAGACCTCAAAAATTCAAATTTAGGACTATGTAAAGACTTTTAAGGCCTTGAAAGTAAGACATTTTAAGACTTTTTAAGGAACTGTAGACACCCTGAGATGTAAACTTTTAGGCCCAGAGCAATGTTTCACTTTCACTGCCTCCCCCATTCTGTTGCTCCATCAGTGCCCAGAGAACGCTCTGCACTCCGAGAGTGTGGTGCAATGAATAACTGAATGGTACATATATTCCAATAATGCTTGGTCCAGTTCCAAAAATAGAGTCAATACGTGGCAGCAGATGTTGTTATCGTGGTAGGCCGCCACAAAGAAATGGAGGTGCAGGAAACCCTGCATTAATGTACTGTTAGCAAGGTAAGAACCAGCACTACTTTTCTCACATCCACCACTGCACAACATGCTGCCTTATTTGTGTCGCCTCACAAAGGAGATAACGGCACACACTCTGATGCCTCAAGCCAAAAGCTGTTTTCCCTTTCTGCACGTCAACACTGAAAACTGAGTTTCTGAAAATCTTCCACCTGGTCGGAGTTTTACAAAAGCCTTTTTTAAGCGGCCTAAAGTGCAGTTTGCGCTGGACGAAGGGCCAAATCGCACAGAAAAAGCTGTAGCGTAGAAAAGGCCATAAGTTCCCACATTCATGTCGTCATTTACATGTCAGATATAGCAACACTGTCAGACTGCACACAACATGCAGTGTTCAAGATTTCCTAGACAGACTCTTTCAGCCCTTTGTAACAGCTAGATTAAATTCAACACAATTCAGCCCTGTAGACTAGTCACTGCCAAATTAACTAGAACAATTTAAATATCAAAAATATATAGTCTTTGACAGGGTATGTATAATTCTGTGTGTCCCCTCTCTTTCACTGCCAGGCAAAACCCCCAAAATTCAAACTTCTCAACATCTTTGTTCTCTCATTAAGATGTACAGAGTTCAGGGGATATTCCAGTTGCAACAAAAAGATTGTTTTTCCTACATATTTTCTAAATTTTATGATAATTGCCACACATGAAACTATCACAGCTCTGGATTTTGCACTGATGAGCAACCTTTTCTTGCATCCCACAGTAACTGACTGGCTTTCAGTCTTTTTTCCACTACCATCTGCAGATCTGTTTCTTTAAAAATCTTTATTTGCATATGTACTTGTTGACCTATAATGCATTTATAGCTGTTTGTTTTCAGTGCACCGCCAGGTTATATAATTACTGTGCTGGGAGACAGCAGAGGACAACATTGTTGTGTGTAGCCATGCATGCATTCACAGACACATGCATAGATAGTACGCCCCGAGGCCTATCGGCGGTGCCCTCTCCTTAGTTTCCATTTGGTTCAGCACCGGCACTGAGTTTAGACATTAAAGCGAACGTCAATATACATCTGCAAAAATCCGTCGAATTCTCCTCTCCAACGGGGAGGAGGAAGAGAGAAGGAATAGCAGGACGCCTGGCAGACACTGCTGGTCACTGGCAACATCGTGAAACACAAGGACCATGGAATTAAAGCTTTATCTCTGGATTACCACTAAATATAGACGCTTGGGCTAAATCCAGCGCAAAGTCCATGCCATGTACGTCCTCTGTTTGTTTCCACTTATTGCGTAATGTCGTGCTCAGCTTGGTATTACAATGAGGGGTGATGCAGCAGGGGATCTTCATAGATGTTTCGGCGTGGAGGGAAAATAACCGTGTGTGTGCTTGTAAGCATGCATGTCTGCGAGGCCTGCATTTATCTGTGTCAAGATTACAGGGATTTCTTACTTCAGTTGCCTAAAGGAAAATTCTGCTCTATGTATGGCTTCTGGGTGATTTTCTGAGTCTTGAATTCAGGTTTAAAACATTATAAATTCATTACTTTGGCCCCAAATAAAGGCAACTTGTCCACAACTCCACAACTAAGTGCAAAACCCTCCAGCCTGGAAACAGGAGCAGCAGTGCTTGTGTATGTATGTACGTGCAACAACTACATAACCTAGAGCACTGGGTGGGTAGGAAATTATGTCATTAGATGACAGGACTCAGTGAACATATCAGTAAATACCTTTGAAAGCAGGCAGTTTCTGCAGCTCCCTGTTGTTGCTCAAGCTGAAACGAGAGGAGCTCTGCCTCTTGTCCTTTTTGACAGGTGTCTGCGAACCTGGCTGCTTCCCCTTCAGCAGCTGAGTGGTGGGAGGAACACTATTGCTAGCCTTCCTGTTCGAGCTCTGCTGAAACAAGAGAAAAAAAAACCACATTAGTGACACCGAGGTAGCGCAAGAACATGCGGTGCACAGGGTGTGAAACAGAGTGCAAGCACCTCTTTAGGAATCTGATAAAACTGTGTGACTGCCATACACTAGGCGGGATATTTTAATTATATACAGTCTGTCACCTTTTTCCTTAACAAGGCAGCCACTTGCACTGTGTCGACAAGGTCAAATAGCACACTTTACCAAACGTACAGACACTATACATATATATAAGGGTACATTTATCTGAGACACTTCAAGTTCACATGGACAAAACAACCCGTTATGGCTTTTCTATCCACTCACCAACCCACCCAGCTGTGTCTCGCAGGACTTAAAAAAAAACACAAGGGTTAGTAGGGCGGGATATAATCCCGGTGTGGGATCAACTGAATGTGGCAAGTTTCTCACAGCTGCTCCCACCTGCCCGCTGCGATCCATTCATCAACACACACCTGATGGCGCACAGCTTACTTCACCAGATGCAGCTGTGGAGCTGTGTCAGTCGGAGTCTCGGGGGAATTATTAAAGTCAGTTAAGACCCAGATAGAGTTGGTCACAGTCTGCAGCGCTGTAAGACGGGAGCTTAGGAGCTGGGCCACTCACAAGCTGTCTAGTAAAGTGGGAAATAAAGCTGAGCTGGCCGCTACAAGGAACTAGATTACATATTTGTGTACTACAAAGATAGGAATTAACTCTTCTCCTTGTAGATTCATTGAGCCAAAGTCGTAACTGTCATCTAGGATTTTTAAATATAATGCTCTGAGCATACCCCCTCACTGATATGTTTGTTACCAAGACAGAATTGAAGCCTCTCTATACGTTATAAACTTTTCCTGAGGTCTCAAACACTTCTGATTTCCATGTATATGAGACAAAAGGGAGGGGCCGGAGGGGTAACAACAGCTTGCAGCCCAGCAATTTCAATTTGACACAAGGTTGGGGCAGTGCTCTATGTGCCGCCACATGGCTGCTGACACACAACAGCAATGTTGCTTGTTCTTATTGCTTGCTATTTCCCAGCAAGAGATGGCTAAGAGGCTGAAACCACAGTTTGTGGGGAAAAAAGAAATATTCAGAGGGTTGCCAGAAGAGGAACATCTTCCTATATTTGTCACAGCTAATTTACATTAAGACAAAGAGTAGAGAAAAACATGGTTCGGGGAATTCATTAAAGCTTAAGGTAGGCAGTTTTATTTTGGTGTCATTGGGCAAAAATCCCGTAGTAACATGTGAGCATCATGTAACTTAAGTGGACAGAGAGGTAATTAGACTTCTGCACATCTACTTGGCTCTGTTTTGAGGCTTTACAAAATCTTTGGCCAATCACAGGCTGTTCTACAAATTCAGAAGCATGTACCGTACGATGTAGACACAATGGCGGACAATCCTGCAAAGAAAGTTGCTATTTCAACACTGGCAACAAGTGCTCACACTGCAAATCAACCCCAAAAGAGAAGGCGGACCTATGAAAAAGAGAGTTTGACAATAAGCTAAATAAAACACGTTATTATCGGCAAAACGTTTCAGAACTGGAGAGAATACGTTGCTAATAGCTTAGCCTTTTGCCCACCATAGTGAAAGACTCACTTCAAGTTCATGTTATGTAGCTAACGTTAGCTAGAGCCTCGAACAGTGTGTCCACCACCTCTCCCCACTGCTACAGACCATCTTGTCACGAGGAGAGCTGGCAGCAGTTTCAGAGAGCAGCAACTCAAACTCAGCCAGTGCAAACGCCCAGCCCCAACTCCCCGCCAGATCAGCAAACCTTCTGTTGCTGCCATTACACAGGTTAGACCCAGCGCAGCTGCTAGCCACCAGCCTGCTTTGACACCTGGCACTGGGGGGTTTGCGCTGGCCAAATTTGAGCCACTACAACCTCTGAGGGGCTTAATACAGTGAGAGGAGCACTGCAGGAGGAGGGTTCATTTTCAAATTCTGCCATCAACATTTCTGCCCACCCAAGCTTTAAAGTGGCGCTTAAATCAAATATGCCATTTTGTCGTAAATGGGCTTCAAAATGGGGAGCAATAACTTCTTAGAACCTTGCAGTGTGCACCAGACTGTGTATTACAGCAGCCACTAAAATACGAACAGGTGGTCAACAGCCCTCACAATATGAATATTAAATGTCCTGTAAAGACGAGGACCACATTCGGCTGCACCAACAGATGTCAGCTGTCAGAGCAGCCCTGAAACGAGTGCATCAAGGTTTTTACCTTCCAGTTAAAGAGAAAGGCGTCCGGTTCTTTGAAAAATGAAGGTTGAAATCTTTCCATGACGGCTCAGTGACGTTTATATATTGTGACTGAAGAGGTCAAGGAAGAAGTTTGGCTTAAATCTGCTGCTTGTTGAATTTGTTAACATTTTATATTGGGTCAATCAGGAGAAGTGTTTGAAACCATACTGTGCACCTGGTGCTATTGGATGCCTTAGTGCCACTTTACAAATACAGAGCATGACCATGCAGTGAAACACTGTGACGTAATGATGCACACCAGATGCCTCTGCTATTACAGGAATCAGGACCACCGTAATGTTTAACAGTTCGTAACGTCGGCTGGATTTGGCTTTTCCAGATGTGATGCAATCCAGATGTGAGCGAAACAGTCAAGGGCTACTGCGACCATGTTATCCTGACAGGTGCATTAGCTTCTGATATGACAGGAGTCCATTCATTTCTGAGGCAACAATCCTTTTGTTGATTAGAAACTAGTCTCACTGCCACATTTAACACTGTATATTTGTATAGCTAATAGTCATACATGTGTGACAAGGCTTTTAGTCTCTCCTAAACTATATTAATTACCTCATGTTATGCTGAGAGTCATGTAAAAATAAAACCAATAGGATAATACTTTGTGAAACATACTGCGAGCTGAACTTAATAACTTGCTAATCTAGCCAGCTTTGTAATTCTGATCTGCTGCAAAACCTCATGAGCAGACATATTTCACCATGATCTGAACCTGACATTCATTCATATATTGTTCAGTGTATATTTCACATTGTCCATACACACATTGTCAACAAAGCTTGATGATTTTTATATATACCAAAGATTGGTGAAGCTGTGATTGAGGTGTCAAGAACCCAAGTCACTTGCTACACAACAAAACCTTGTAACGCTCACAGAGGCCCAAATCAAGCAAGCTTTTCTTCTTCTACTCCACAGTAGGTTTTCTGTCCTCCATGCAGGAGCTTGTCGTACTATATGACACATGATCTACCTCCTATCTTGTCTCATTGGAGCAGACAGGATCCAGCACTAAACAACAGACATGAGGGTCGACTCTCAAAATTATCAACGTTGCATGTCAAGCACTCTGAATGTTTCAGTGAAAATACACAATATAAGCTCCAAAAATAGGTGAGTTGCAATGATAAGTAAATAAACTGTCAGCGATTAAAGTGATCGCCAACTACTCTGATAATCAATTACTTGGTTTGAGTAATTTTTTAAGGAGAAAAACTGTGAAAATTCTTTGATTCAGGCTTCTTGAATGTGAATATTTCTGGGGTTTTTTTAGTTGTTTGCGACAGTTAACTAAATATCACTGAGTTGTAGACAAAACAAGGAACATGAGGATGTCATCTTGGGGTTTGGACAACACTGACTCGAATTTTTTCCACCATTTTCTGGCATTTTATAGACCAAAACAACTAATTGACTAATCAAGAAAATATTTAATCAACAATAAAAATAATCTTTGATTGCAGCCATAATAAACAGCGGGCACTATTGAAGTGGACTGCATTATTTTTGTACAGGTATTTCAGATGTTGCAGGCGCCCTATATACTATTTATGAAATTCATGTGGGATCAGAATCAGAAACACTTTATTGATCCCCGAGGGGAAATCATGTTCGCTCTGATGTAAAAAGTAGAGCGTTTTAGTAAAATTAGGTATAAAGTATGAAATATGTAAAAATAAAACAATATAATTGGCACATTAAGCTACAATGATAACACTGGTATGTATATATTTATAAATATATATAAAATATGTCTTGTAAAGTGTTTAACAAATATAAAAATATGTGCTTTATGCTACAATACAGTTTATAAAACTAGTATGTGAAGTTTAGAAATATAAATACCTGTATAATGCCACCATGCACAACACAATAGATACAAAAACAAGAATAATAAATACATACAATAAATGCAACATATGTTAAATATACATTCAAGAGTGGTGTTGGTGAGAATAAATTAGGATACTGAACCACTGAATAACTGCACATTGTGCTGCTGCAGCTGAAGTATTACACCAATTATTGAACACTTAAGACAGTGTTATAAAGATTTATTGTGCCTTTAAGTTCCTATTGCAGTTAAAATATAATAAATAAATCATGTAATTATACCTGCTGACAGGTAAATTAAGTCCAAGTGCTAGTCTACTCATTAAGCGTGTCTGACACTCTTACAGAAGAGCTGTAAAGTTTAAAGGCCACAGACAGGAATGACCTCCTGTGGTCCTCCTGCTGTGGCGCTCTGTGGGACACCTCAGGGCGCTGAGTCTATCAGTGATTAATAACTCTGTGTCTAAAACTATTCTGTCAGATAATAAAATATACTGTGATACAACACTTAATCATCAAGACTTCCCTTCATGTTTAGAATAGTTTACTGTTGTGAGGCCAGGATCTCATCCCATCTGAGCTTCATTATGCACAGACGTTCCCACAGATCACTGCAGAGGACAGCAATGGACACCAATACACAGTGCTCACACACGATGTACCCGTAAATCAGGCTGCTCCCTATAAATACCAAGGTGTGCACACTGACAGCTCCCTCGTATGGAAAACACATGTTGACAACCTCTGCTCTGAGCTACAGCACAGGACGTGCTTTCTGACAAGGCTTAGACTTTATGGTGTCAACAGTAAACTTGTGTTTTTATTTTACCACACGATTTAAGAAAGTGTGATCTGACATGGGATCCAGGTATTGTTGCAACCTGTCGGCACAGCTGAAGTCTAACCTCGCACGCCTAACACTAACAGCCATGAAAATCATAGGAAGAAAGGAACATCATCTTCAGCCTAGGGTTGCAGCGATATACTGGTGTCAAGGTATACCAAGATATAAAAGTTGATGGTTATCATACCATGTACATTTGTTGATCTAAGATATTGAGGAAACACAACTAGATGGAAAATCTCCCCTATATTGTAGTCAATTTCAAGGGGGGATGTTTCACACATACTTTCATTAACAAAATGGTTTCAAGTTTCAATTATTGTAATAAAACATTTGTTCAACCAAAACAACCCCTCCATTTTGATTCCTTTCTTTAAGGGTCATTCTGATATATAATAATGTATTCATTCATTCATTTTCCATAACCACTTATCCTGTTAGAGGTTGCAGGAGAGCTGGAGCCTATCCCAGCTGACACTGGGCGAGAGGGGGCGTACACCCTGGACAGGTCACCAGACTATCACAGGACTGACACATAGAGACACTCACACTCACACCTACACCCAATTATCATACCGTGAAAATCTCATGCCATTGCAACCCTACTTTTTTCAGCCTCTATATGAGGTATCTGTGCTTACGGAGGCACAGAAGACGGACGTCATGAACCTGATTTTCAGCTGTTGCCTTCAGGCCAGTGGTTCACAATGCCAAACTGTAGATTAAACCTGTATGAAAACTCATTGATTTCATCCTCCACCAAAATACTTTGACTCAGGGGACCAGAATACTACAGCCTGGCAACTTGTTATCTCGCTTGGTTACACCTGGTTTTACTCCTTGAAACTGGCTAATTTCATGTGGTTGTGTTATGGTTTTATTATCTTTAACTAGTCTGATTTTATCAGGTTTTATTAAGTGAAACTATTGTTCTTATTACTTTTACCATTTGTGGAGGGAATGAATTTAGGCAGATCATTGCAAGTGTCCCCATGTATTACTCTGAGTTAGTGCTGTTGTTCACAAACTAAACAAATGAGAGATCATTTTTGTTTTTACTGAATATTTGAAGATAAAGTGTTAGGCTGACATGTAAAACTATATCACTTATTTTGCTGCAATTCTATGTTCTTGAATTAATAATGTGGTTTTTTAACTAATCTGTTTTGTCATCAAGAAAATTATTATTGCAAAAATACCCTGAAATATCGAGGTATCATTTTAAGGCCATATCACCCACCCTTAAACTACATGTGTGTGTTTATGTGTGTATTTTGTATATTGCAGCGGCTTTGAGTCCAAAACAAATATCCTTGTGGGACAATAAAATATACCTTATCTATATGTATAACTTGTCTGACATGGTGAACATATATGTGCCTGCTGGTGCCTAAAATCCTGTGACTCAAACCTTTTGATTGTTCCAGAGGTCAGAGCTAAAAGGCACGGGGCGGCAGCCTGTTACTCTGGATCAGTCTGCCTGAGGGTCTTAGGTGCTCTACATCTGTTTAAACTTTTGAACATGACCTAAAGACACTTTTTTTTTTTCTCCATCGCTTTCTTCCAAAACTTGTTTTTTCACTCATAGTTATCTATCTTATCTTTGCCTGTAGTTTTAACCGAATTTTACTGTGTATTTACCTTCTTAATTAAGTGCTCCCTCTCTGTAGACATGTTTAAATCTAGGCTGAGGATCCACATGTTTTCTGAGGTCTTTAATTGTCCTTAAGGTTTCTGTTTTATCGTTCATATTTTATTTTCAGACCTTGCTATTTTTTGCTTTATTTTCTTTTTTTAGTCATTTATATTGTTTTAGGGTTTGTTATGTTATTTCTCTGACATTTTGCTGTTACCATGTTATGTTATTTCACTTATCTTATTTTACTGGACAGCACTTAAGTCAACTCTGGTTGTTTTTAAACATGTTTCATAAATAATTCTGATTCGATTTCTTTTTTTTTTTAATTTGATATCATTATTATTCTATTATATGATTTTGTCATCTTTTTTTCTCTATCACAAATGCTTTGATAGTCTTTTATGTGCAGCACTTTGTGTTGCATTTTAGGCATGAATTGTGCTACATAAAGTTGTTATCATTATTATTATTATCATTATAATTATCTCTCCATAATGCAAGGGTTGAGCTTGTTGATTCATTACAACTACTGATATTGCAGTCAGTCCTCAAACAGTAACATTAATTTGGCATTTTAACTTGTGTAGAAATTGCAAAAGACACTTTAAGTCCTGCTTGTTTCTTGTAATGAGCCCCAGGGTCCACATACCTCATGCTCTGAATTCTCCTGTCCTCCACTCTTGCCCACTTTGCCTGACTTAGGGGACTCCTGCAGGAAAAAAAAAAAGTTTAAGCACTTAAATCAACTTGACATTAGCAGGTAAGTAGGTTGACAACATCAGTGAGCAGCCTCAGTGAATGCCGCCATGCAAAAAATCCCAGCTAAATATAGCATCCCTGCCCACCCAGTCTCACACTACTGTTTGAATACACTGGCAAGTCTGCTGCTAGCTAGCTAACGGTACTACAGTCAGTCGCATTCACACGACCCCGGCTTTCTGCTTTATTAATACACACAAAGTGCGTATTTAACACCTCAACACACACACACATCGTCACAAGCGTGTGTATTCAAAGCATACTGTCTCACGTCTGGATAACGGCTCCATATTTAAATAAGGCAGCGCTAAGTGCTAACATGTTGGCAGAATACCGTTAGCGGCTAGCTGGTGATGACTGCAGGTTTGCTAACGACGGGACACTGCGCTGATTGCTATTTTAAACCTCTCGTTAAAAAGGCTGGTTTGTGATAAAATACGCTAAAATGCGGCTCGTGCAAAGTTAATTTCCGGCCGTTATAACCTCTTAGTTATTCCCAAACTCACCTTGTCCTTTTTCGTTTTATTCGGCATTTTACAACCGTAGCCGCCCTTGCTCCCCTCTCGGATACTCCACAACCAAAACCTTGACAACTCTCAGGGCACCAAACTGAAAGGCGGTTCAGCCTCTACTCGCCCTGTGATTGGCTGCCGGAGGTCAGCTGATCTTGACGTCACAGAATGACAGGCTGAGAGATTGCAGGGCGGTGGGAGCCCCCTGTCGGTGAAACGCAGGTACTACAGCCTACAATATGGTGACAGTGTGTGATTACAGCATGAGATTACTGACAGGAGGACATGATGAAGCATGCTCAACATGTCCTCCATAATCAGACATACTTTAGTGATCCCCAAAGAGAAATTTGATCACATTATTGCTCTCATATTTAAGCCATTAACTGAATACTGAATGGGCCCACCGGGCACAGGCCCGGGGGCCCAAAGTGTCAGGGGCCTTTACTTGCAAAATATCACTTTAATTAACACAGTCTGTTAAGGAGGTTTCTGCGGCGGTGATATTGAAACAACAGAACATGTCTTTAATTTAAGGCATACACAGTTATTCCAGAAACAATTTAGAGAATGGTTAAATTTAAAACTGCAATAATCATGTTTAAAGTGAGACCTAATTCACTTTCAGGTAACATTCAAGAAATGCTTTGTGACAGGGAGGAGGTTATAATTTAGACGAAGATTATAATTTAAAAAAAAAAAAAAAAAGAAAAAAAAAAAGAAAAGCACAAATACAAATCAGTTTTTAAAAACTATACAAAAAAAGATGGACCACATATGGAAAGTGTATTGGTAGCTGGAGAGGGGCCAGTTGCCTCCTGAGCACTGCAGAGGTGCCCTTAAGCAAGGCACCAACCCCCAACTGCTTGGGGCACCTGTCCAAGGCTGTCCCCTCGCTCCGACATCTCTCCATTTAATGCATGTATATATCCTGTTTGTGCATGTGTGTGTATTTCGGGCCTGTGTGTATAACAGAGTGAAAAAAACTGAATTCCCCTCTGGGATCAATAAAGTATATCTTCTTATTTTTATGAACTGTGCAGAGCATTTTGACCAAAAATCATTTTTTAAATGATTGAAGTAAATAAATAATTATTTTAAAATACATTTTTAAAGTTGGTTTTCAGCCTTTATTTGTTTTTTGTTTTTTAACAGGTTGGAAAGAGACGCAAAATTATCTCATAGAAATACAAAATTACCCCAATAAGACACAAAATGACCTCAAAACAATCCAAACAACCACGAGGAGACACAAAATCACTACAGAGAGAATCAAAAAATTATCTTGTGGAGACACAAAACAACCGCAAGAAGACACAAAATTAGTACAAAGAGACACAAAACAACTATAAAGACATTATATTATCTTGTAGAGACACAAAACAACCACAAGAAGACACAAAATCAGTATAAAGAGACATACAACGTCAAAAAAAGACACAAAATGACCTAAAAGAGATCCTATAGACAACAAAAGGACACAAAACAACTGCAAGGAGACACAAAATTACTACAGAGAGACCCAAAATTATCTTAAAGCGATCCACATGACCACAAAAAGACAAAAAAAAAACACAAAAATGACTATAGAGGGACCCCAAACTATTTAAAAAAGACACAAAATGACCTGGTAGAGACCCAACATAACTACAAAGAGACACAAAATCACTACAGAGACACAAAACAACTATAAAGACATAAAATGATCTTGTAGAGACACAAAACAACCGCAAGAAGACACAAAATCTGTACAAAGAGACATGAAATGTCTAAAAAAGACACAAAATTACCTCAAAGAGATCCCATAGACTACAAAAACACACAAAACAACCACAGTGAGACACACGTTTACTACAGAGTGAACCAAAACATCCAAAAAAGACACCACATTATCTCAAAGAAACACAAAATGACCTCAATAAGACACAAAATGACCTCAAAGAGATCCTATAGACTACAAAAAGACACAAAACAACTGCAAAAGAGACACAAAATTACTACAGAGAGACATAAAATTATTAGAGACCCAAGAGATCCACATGACTACAGAAAGACATTAAAAAAAGGACCCCAAACCATTAAAAAAAGACAGAGAATGACCTGGTAGAGACCCAGTATAACCACAAAGAGACACAAAATCACCACAAAGTCTGTGTGTCTTGCTTCTGTGTAGAAGAGATGTTGTGGCCCTTTGTATGTCTGTGCTCAGGGGCCAACTGCCTCATAATCCGCCCATCATATGTGCATTATGTTACAATATATCAAAAGAAAATATGTGACATATGTACAGACGTGTGCGTCATATTGTGTTCACAGGTCAATGTGTGTATGGCTGGTCTAAAACATGCAGCTCTGGCCCCGTCCTCTCTGTCACTGTCAGATCTATGATGGCAAATCAGGCTACATTCACTTCATTAACACAACAGTATTCGCCCTATATTTCTGATTTAATCAGATTATTAACTCAGAATTCTGAATATTGATTTTATTTTATTGTTATTTAATTCATTTATGTGACTCAAAGCCATGATCACATGATGTGGAGCACAAATATGACATACAGAGGGCTGTAGTGACGAAATGACGTCACATAGTGTGGCCTATGTACAATAAATGTTACTGAAACAAAGGAAGCACAGTCTTCAAAAAAGCACTGTTTAACAAATAACTTGTGTCTCATCTGTAATAAATGAATTTAAACATAGATGGGCAGTTTAATATGATACTTATCTCCCAAATGATCGTCATTACAGATGTTACACATCCTCTGGTTTCTATCCAGCCTTTATATCTCCCAGTGATTTGGGGAATTCTGCTGTTGTTGTCTGTATTTTTAGTTTTCATGCAACTGATAATTTTCCTGTCTGAGTTCTTGTTAATATAATATTTATAATATATATAAATATCACATGATGTCATACTTCTGAGCTCACTTTGTCACTTTGGCATGAGCTGATCTTTGAGCGTCTTTTCAACCAGCTGATGTTGTTCTCCAGATCTCAGTCCAAAAATCTGGACCAAAATCTCTGAGGGATGTTTCAACACCTTGTTGAATCTATGACACCAAGAATTGAGGCAGCTCTGAAGGCAGAATGGGTCCAACCTGGTACTAGCAAGGTGTACCTAATAAAGTGGCCAGGTAGGGTATGTTAATATGCTTATTTTCTCAGTCTCCTACGCCAAAGAGGACGGCAGGGAAAGCTTGCTTACGCAGTTCCTCAATAACGATCTTAAATAAATTATAATTCATAATGACCCAGAGATATTTAACTGGGTCATCGTGTAAAAATATCTGCTGTTGTTTCTCTGGATTAATGAGACAATAATCTGATTTCAGAGCAACAAAGCACGGCTTTGGTTCATGAAAATGTTTCTCAGAATTCTAATCTCATTAATTTAGAAAAACACGGAAAATATGTTTAGTTTTTTGTAACTGAATGCATCACACTTCCAAACAGATTAAATCCCATAGTGCTGATATTTATTTATTTGCTCAGAATTACTCAGAATTAAGTTGTCTTTAAATACTCACATTATAACTCACAATTTAAAGAAGGAATGTTGTAAAATAATGGCCTACAATCAATATTGCTTGTATTAATATTAATTAATATTAATACA
>JAPZEB010000010.1:11295741-11307762 GCA_029783705.1 Chaetodon striatus
CCTAATGATTTCACAATCACTGGACAGACTGAAGAATTGCAATGATGAATAGCATTTAGCACAGCGATGGGATTTTGTTTTCTTTTTACATTAAATACATTATCTTGAACTCACCCAATTGTCTTTTTTCCCTTGCTGTTCATTTTTGACCGACATCAGTGTGGACAGAGTACTTACACATGTGTCTCTCTCTCTCTCACACACACATACATATATATAAATGATGTATATTTCCACTGCAGGTTTGGTCTCATTTAATGTAAGGTGGTATTAAAAAAGGTCTTAAAAGTCTTAAATTTAATTTCGTTATGTATGTAGACACCCTGATAAAAAAAGCAACAGCAACAAGCAATATAAACAATATATAAAAAGTATGAAAAACTTAGAAGAGGAACATGTGGAAGTATAAAATGCAGAAATAATACACAATATATACAGTCTTCACATTTACACCGACATATTGCACCTTGAAATTTAGCATAAAAAGAGGGTGAGGGAAAAATAAAACATCTACAATATGTGCATCATATGGTGAACATAATATACATGTAAGAGCAGTGTGAGAATAAATTAGTGAACTGAAATGAATATTAAACAATTATATAACTGCTATTAATTTGTATTATAACAGTTCAGTTATTGTACACTCCTTGTACATTTAAGACAGTGTTGCACTGAATTGTTGTACCATTAAGTCACTACTGCACATTCAGAAAGAACAATAATTGCCTCTAAAATGTTGAGTAGTAGTACCCCCAAAATATACTTAAGTGCAGTACATGTACTTACTGGAGTACAAATACTCCACTTCAGGTGATTAGAACAACAAAGCATCGCAGGAAAACTACAATAAAATACATAAACATAAAACATCCTAACTTAAAGATGTACAGCTGGGGTGCATGTAAAGTCAGCTTTTGTTACATATATTATAAATATACGTATTATTTTTAATGTTAATGTGAAGGGCACACACTACAACATCCATGAAGCACTGGAGGATCCACGCATGCGCATCAGCTGCTCGAGTAAACCGATGACATCACGAGCCGCCCGGCCAACCAGCCCGTTGAATCATCTCCGTGCCGTCTGGACTCTGTGTTTTTCTGCTGCTTCACTCCTCTGCTTACCTGATGAACTTGTGGACACGGTGACCGAGAAAAATGTTCAACGTGACGAGGTAAGGAAGATGTCGTCACGACAAAACTCGCATCATAACGGCTGAAACAATACCCGCATGCGGAGTTGCACACCGGCCGGGCCGTTTGGTTGCGTTGTTGTCGGCGGTGACCTCCGTACCGGTGTGGCCAGTCAATTCAACAGCCATCAGTAACGTTAGCTGCGGAGAGTTTACGGAAGCTCCTTTGTTGTACTCGGCTTCAGTGACCTGAACCTGGTCTAGACAGGAGTCAACAGGCGGGAGGAGGGTGACATTTGCATCTCTTTTGCAAGTTTGAGGTTGAAGCTGACCTGGTCACACAGGGAGCCGCAACGGCTTGTTCTCTGGCTAAAGCCCCAGTGAAGCTATCGAGAAACGGCTGTCCATACTGAGGGTCCGGGGACCTCCAGGGTCCCTGAGGGGATCCTCCAGGGTCCCAGCTGTGTCAGGGAAAGTTAGAAAGTCTTAACATTCACTGGTCTTGATGTAAGAGGTGTGTATGAATAAGTCTCTGAGATTTATGTAATTAAATGAAGGAGATTATATCTATGTTTGTAATCTTTGTGGCTTCTTAAACCTGAATGTGGACAGGGCAGTGTTGTTCATGTATATGAATGGATGTGGGGTTATTTTGTGATGGCACGCGAAAAATAAAGTTCATAAGAGTCTTAGTGGTAACTTTGGCTAATAATTAATTGTGTGACCCAGTATCTTTTGTATAGTGTGACTCATACTGAGGTCCATAGGGCTGCAAACATGGGCGGACTGTAAAACAAAGAGCCCCTGGGCACAGATATGCAAAAGGCCCCACCACCTCTCCTGCATAGGAGCAAGACACACAAGCCCTTTTTAAACAGAGATTGCGCCATAGGGCCGCTACCAAGTCCCCTCTTTACGCCACCTTTGCATTTTTACACAGATCCAAACAACAGCAGCATCATGCTGCTCCAGTGTGGGGTTTTAGACAGCATGCTGGCATCACGGAAGCCAAAGAGGCGTGACGTGTGACATGTAACACAACTACATTGGCCTCTAGTGTGACATACAGGCATCCCTTTTTAAACAATAAAAATGGCAATAACATGGCAACAACAATCATTTGCCATCCATGTTTATATGACGGCTGATGTTGTACTCTGCTCGCAGGATAAGGAGCTTCGTGATCTCATTGTTTTCCCACTTTGAGGATACTTACGGCTGCTGTTCTTCCTTGAGGGGGCTGCGAACTGGTACTAGCTACTTTTAAAATCTCCCACGGCCGGTTGCGCATATGACATGTTAAAACGTCACACCCGTGCCGCCCATGATCCCGTCCTGCCTTCTGTGCCCTTTGCATAGACCTCGTTTCGGCACTGTTACAACCTCTGATGCTGGATTAATGCTGAAACAACTCTGCCCCCCCATTCCACAATGGTACTTTTTATACAGAGCAGCAAGGCGGCATAATAGCGTAAATTCCTGCCTTGAAGAGGCAGTGTAGAAGGGGCTACAGGCTTTTGTGGTTTTGTGTCTCTTTGTGGTCATTTTGCATCTCTTCCTGGTTCTTGTTAATTCAAGTGACATACAGCATTGCAGGTGAAGGCTGGTGGGGCCCCTGGGTCTTTGCCCTGTAGGCCTGTTCAGTGATAGCTCCATATCAATATCAGTAGGCCTATTTGAGAGTTTTTTTTTAGTCCAGTACTGATACATTTATTGATATTCATTTACATAAAGACATAACAGTTTATTTGTCTATTGATAATATTGTTATTAAAGCACTGTAACAAAGATGTGGGAAATTTTATAGTTTGCAAATAAACTTGGCAGCGGTCCTGAGTGGTTATGTAACGAAGACACTGTTTCTAAATTACGTCAGATGTGTCTTGGCATCTCTGCAGTGTCTTATTACACAATATCCACAGATACAGACATAACTGCAATAAGCTAATATTGTCTGGTACATCTGCCCAGGCCGATTTATCAGTGAGGCTGTAATCTGTTGGCACAAAAATGCTTGATAACCTTAAATTTGCCTTTACAGATTTTGTGTGGATGAAGCTTTGATTTGTAAAATATGCACTGAGCCTAAAACAAAATATATATTCAGAGTTGATCATTTCTGAACATGTTCCAGTCCTATTCTTGTCCTTAGTTGATACATTGAGGTCACATATGCTTGGCCCTTATAAAGGGCCCTACCTGCCACGTTACCCTCAATCAAAGGACGGCCCGCGGAGATTTTAGACATACGATACTTCACCTGTGCTGAGTTCATATTTATCGCTATGCCGAGAAGTGGAATGACTCACTTGTGAAAGCCATGAAGTTACAGGTCAGCCCAAGAGCTCAGCGCGGAGATTATCACAGCATAATCATTCTAGCGGTAGGCTTACTCCCAGTTAGGCGCTTATCAGAAAAGGCTCGCATTCCCGAGAATTAAAATGGTCTAAACCACTGAGGGGGCCTGTACGTGCTTGTAATGGGCCGCTGCCTTGTGAGAGGGCTTACTGCTGTGGTGTGAGCTGCAGACATGTTTTCACTGTAAACACCAGAGAAGCCTTACGTGATGTACCATGCTGTTATTTTGTCCACAGTGTTAATGCTCAGACAGGGAGTTGGCTGGGTACACATCAGCATTGACAGGCCTTGACATTTGGATCGCGTGTGTTGTTTTCCTGAATAGGTGCACATTGCAGATGATTAGTCAGCTGCTTTCGTAAGTGGTATGTGCTTTAAGCCTTTTTATTAGAGCCTGACCGATACACATATCCATGGGCCAGTATTATTGGCTGGTGCTGACTAATCACAGATATATCGGTACTGGGAGATTTGCACTTGGTTGCTCATGTAGTCTGACTAAAGTATTACCACATTTGATGCTGCTGATAATAACAGAGCCTATTCTGACACGCACTGGTCTTCAAGTCAGCTTATTTTATAAAGCCCAGTATCTCAAATCACAACTTTGACTCCTGGCTTTACATCGACATCACTTTATTGCTCGTTAGATTTTTTAATAGTCTGTCTTGGCAGACGTAGACTGTGGCTGTAAGCCTGTTTTTGCCCTACTATTCTCCCTGTTACCATTTGCAAAATCCCCTTCACAATAACAATCCCAGAGTTAACAACCTACTCGCTCAAAATGGCAAGTTTTAAGCAAAGATTCGGATTGTGCAGTAAGGCATGGCTTCGTTGTAAAGTTCTACAATGAATAAAACAACTTGTGAACACACCTCGGAAAAGCCCAGACTCAGTCTCACAGGACTCTGATTTGATTTACCACACCTTTTGACCTTGGCAGCGGCATGCACCGGTGATGCTGACTTCACCAATGTACTGATCCGTTCCACTTCACTCGAGCGTCTGTGATACTGTTGTAAAAATGTTCTGCAAGAGCCACGTAGAGCTAGTTTATCATCTGTAGTTTTAACAAGTCAAGTGGACTCCTTCAGAGCTTAAATATAGTCAGGCTTCATCTCTAAGGCAATGGTTATCAAATTGTGTTTGTCATATGTCGAACTTGCCATTTTCATGACAGTGCTCATCTCCTCGTGCAGATGTTCCTCCAAAAACAATTTAGCCCCCTACACTATTTTGCAAGGGCTCCGTCACTGCATCCTGGGCTTAGCCTGCCCAAGATGACTGTGATTGGTTTGAAGAAATACAAACAACCCAGAGCCTTTTTCCCCTTCAACAGAATGACAATCTGTGCTTCCAGATATTTCTCTGTTGTTGACACAGCGCTGTGGCGATTGGTCTAGCTACGTGAGACTAGGTTTTTAATGCTGAATCTAGGGATGCATAATAATATCGGCATGTCATCGGTATCAGCCAATATTGGCTTTAAAATTAAGAATCAGCCAACATGCTTTCTCTTAATTTTCACAATAAATGAATATTACATGCACTGAAAAACACTGTATTTCCTGTTTCCATCTGCTGGTGGGCAAGAAGAGTATGCATGCACACTATGATGTTAACTCCACTATAGAAAAGGCTGGATGAGCACTAAAATTAGGAGGGGAACAAAGTGGATTTATCAATATTGTATCAGTTATCAGCTGAATAAGTTGTAATATCTTGGCAAAATCCAATATCGTGCAGCCCAAACTGAACCCTCACACCAGCAGACCTTAGATCAGGAGTGTGTTTATCCAACTGTTAGCCCAAAGTCCTGACCATGTCTTCTTGTCTGACAGATCTGCAGACACAACAGACATTGCATTTAGCTCGACAAGCTCATTACTCCGTGTTACTGCGGCATATTTGTTGCTGGCGGCAGCTCTGCCAGTCACCTTTAGCAATCATAAGCACATTATGTGACACATTATGGCGCCACTTCCTCTGCACAGGCACAGCCGTCAGCTGCAGCGACTGTCTTGACTTGTTTTGTTGGCACCGGTCGTTTGTTGATGTTTCACGTCATCCTCTTGTTGTCACAGGCACTGACACTCTCTGGGCTGCTGTCGGAAACAGAATTAGACACAAACTGTTCTTGGTGGAACTGACTGCAGCATTGTGACTCAGTCTCTGTTGGCACTGGCGGAGAACCGGAGCACACATCGGTCAATTGTTTCTGTTGGGATATGAGCTGCTCTGTCCTTACATTTCCTCAGTGGTACCATTTTAATGATGTTTGACAGGGTGTCGGCAGGTCCTTTAAAAAGTTCTATAATGTCTTAAATTCCATTTTTTATGTCCTTGGATTGTCTTAAATTTGAATTTAAGTGCCTTAATTGCCACAAACCTTACATATAATTTAATTGATCCATCTTTTAGTTTATTTTTGTCTAAATAAATCAAGCTCATCTGGATGTTTAAAGACTTAATACTAGTCTTTTTATGAAATACTTGCCTGTGAGCAAAATAAAACCCAACTCATGCTAATATTCCTACATGAACCCTACCTCTACACAAGTCCAAATTTATACTACTTGCCTTTATACTTACTTATCTGCAGTGCTTTAATAAGAAAAAGATGATTTGTCCAACATTTAGTCTTAAATTTGATTAAAAAATACCTCATAAATGTCTTAAAGGGATTAAATTTAAGTGTCTGATACCTGCAAGAAGGTAAATAAAATGAGACTTAGCTCAGCCCAACTATTTGTGTCATCCGTCCACCATATAGTGACATCAGAATATGTCAGCAATAGACTGCTATGGCTCCCCACAGCGAACCATCACCACCAAAGTTGTCAGTCCATAAACAGCAGCAGTGTATTGTACCTGCTCTGCTGTCCGTCAGCACACTCAAACCCTGCTGGAGCTCTCTCAGGGAACTGGGTTAATGAACTGAGTGTTGCGTTTCACAGGACTGGCAGTGCAGCAGGGGGGGGGCCAGCCTCCCCGGTCAGCTCCCATTAAGCACTACAGAGTGAAAGAGTAAACGACAGTACCGACAACAGGGGGGGAGGTATAGACTAATTATTTCTTCAATGGTGGATGTCATTAAGGAGTGGCTGTACCACAGCTGAGCCCCTTAAAGACCACCATATGTCAGTATGGTTCCTGGATGTTGTGGTGGCATTAATGTATAGCGGCAGGTGTTGAACCACAGCCCTGTAATGACTGCTTTCCCTGTGAGAATAATGAAAATGGACAGCATTATTTAAGAGTATCAGTAGCTATATCTGCTTCCTCTTTAGCATAATTACACATATTAGGGATATAAATAATGTATTAACTGTAAATCATGCACCGTGGAAAGCTGTTTAAGTATTTGACATGCATAAGATGCGTGTTAATACCTATAATTACTGGGTTGAAGCATTTAGTGCATGTGTACTCACTGTCATTAAAAGAAAGGTTATAGTAAGAAAAGGAAGCTAATTCAGTTTGTATACATACCATAGCTACTGGACTCAGTTTAAATGCTGCATGCGTCACATCTTGATTACCTTTCTCAAGGCTTTGTAGCATCCAATAATGTAATAATGTCTTGAAAATGTAGTAAAATTTGCACCCAACCTAATGTTTAATGTTATCAAAGTCCAACAATGTACTAACCTAACCAGTAATGTAATCAAATGTCCTTACTGATACTGTTATAACATTTTTACTGATAATATCATACCATTCAAGTGGGTCTTTTTTGTTTGTTTGCTTTTTAACTGATCATAGAATAATTTTGAGGGATAAGGTAATTTTCTGTTTTTAAAAGCAGGCTTTTTTTTTGGGAAATTAAAAGTGTGCACCTGTAAGTATAAGTTAGTTAGTGTTGTTAGCGTCATGTTAGCCCGCTGAAAACACTGAAATTTGGCACTGATTTTATGTTTGTAAATGTAAACTATGCGCTTTTTTGTGGAATTTGAAATTTACAATGAGTGGCAAGTGGTGTGTTGCTATCCATGTGGCAACCCTCTGGGCTGAAGCTAAGCTACCTTCTCATCCAAATATATATCACTTCTGCTCCAAAAAGTCAAATATCAACAGCTGAAATGCCGAACTCAAGGCTTCAAAATAAGAGTTCATAGTCCAACGGGTAGCTACATCCGTTATTTTAAACAGTCTAATGGTTGTTATCAGGCAGAGATGCATTGAACTAAAATCCATTTCATTTGAAAACGAATCTGCCCACACCCACGCTGACTATTCATTGTGTAAGAAATGTCTATTAGATCAGTGGTTCCCAACTGGCGAGTCACGGTCCAAAAGTGAGTCGTGGGCCCATTCTGAATGCACTGCAAGTGACTCTCAAACCTGTCATGTTTGTAAAAAAAAATCACTTTATGTTTAAGTACAGTGAATTTACAGCACAGAGCTTCTATCTTGAAGTGCCGTTTCCTGCTGTAGAGTGAGTGACTAACTGTTAGCTACTTGTCAGAGACAGTAAACTAGCTCAACAGCATGTGAAATGAATGTATGACGCTGAATGTGTTTAACTGTCGGACCTCAAACTAATGAATGAGGAGAAATCTGGACCTCGTGGCTCGACCATTTGAGAACCACTGAATTAGACCTCACTGGATCTTACATTAGACGCTATCAGAAGATGACTAATGTAACGCAAGTAAATGATGAAGGCAAAACAGTTGATTCAGTTTCCATGAAATGTTCTTTTTTCATCTGAGTCAGCAGTGATTCTTACTGAATGACGTATCTCCTCTGCCTCCCCTGATCTCATGAAGTTTTTGCATGAGTAATAAGAAGTTTACACACCCAAACATAAAGTTCAGAGAGGACAGCAATAAGTGGGAGGTGGGTAGAGAGGAGTCTGGTTGTACTGTTAAAATGTATTTATCTTCTATTTACTATTAACAGTAGATTTAGTAACAGCGACCCGTCATTACACCAGTACAGCTTTCATATTTGATATAGGTTAGGGTTTGATATCGCACTTTAGTTTATGTCACAGTTCTTTTGTGATTTTATCACAAAATCAGTCAGGATGTTTCATCACACTGTTGGGCTTTATTACGCTTTTGATCAAGTTAAGTGCAAATTTTATTACGTTTTTAAAAAATGATGACATCATCAACTGTCAGGGAGTTTGCCATATGTTGGTGTCTCTGCCTTTTAATGTCCTGGTAGGTGTGCATGAGTGTTTTTTGAAAATGTTTGGCAATTTTAAGATTATTGTTTGGGCTTCTTGGCCTTTATTTGATGAGGTGGTGGTGGCGTTGGGGTCGGACTCAAACCTGCAGCAAGAAAGTACGTGGTTATGTACTTGTATGTGGTGATGTATGTAAATACATACATCACCACGCCTACTCCACATTAGGGCTCCATCTAAAAATTGTTAAATTGTAAAATTAAATTATAAAAATTTCCATTAATCTGCTTATTATTCTTGCAATTGACTGGTTTGTTTACAAAATGTCAGAAAATAATAAAAAATGTCCAAAACCTTAAACTTAGGAAGCTGAAACCAGCAAATGTTTGGTATTAAAAAATGATCTAAACAATGAATTGATCATCAAAATAGTTCCTGATAATTCTTTTGTATTATTCCACTCAATACACAGTCATGAAGTTCAGTATGAGAGTGATCTGTCTAAAAACTTCTTATGTTTTTTTATAAGTTTGTAGGTGTCACTTTAGATCTGTAGCTGATTGTGTCAGTTCCAGGAGCCAATGAATCAGAGCGAGAGCAGCCATTTTCAGTCAGACTGGTCCAGTGATGTTTATGAAATCATCTAAAAAGTCTTTGAACTGTTCGGGGCAGAGGTTCCTCCAGGTCAGTGTTGCTCCTGCTGGTGTCAGAGCTCCACATTCTCAGATCTAGCTCTCTCTGCACGATGTGTCGTGGATCCTGTGGGAGAAGCTGTGAACCTGCAGCGCTCTGCTGGCCCGCCACAACAATAGGCCTGTATGACTGTTTGAATGTGCCATTCTTTGTGTGGTGTGCTTCACTTGGGCCAGACAATAGCTTCATTTAGCATCCCTTCTCTATCGAGGCCTGCTCCGTCACCATGGCACCCCTGCCATGCCACACCCTGCCCCCAGTCTGGCCCGACTTTGCACTTGTCCTCGCTGTTGGGACAGCTGGGCTCAGACAGCCGTTGTTGGCCACACCCAAGACCCAACCCCACATTTTGAGGATTGTTGTTTTGTGGCTGGGATGGACAACCTCTCGGCTGGATTCATTTGTATAAAGTTAAGCATCAAAAAAAGGCTCATCCAACCCCCAACCTGGAGCTTGATCGAGACCTGCTGAACATAATTTACCAAAGAGCAAAACAAAAGAGAGTCTGGGGTTTCCTACAGTGCTTTAGAATAGAGGCAGGCCACCTCGCCTGAAATAAGAACGCCCTCCTCTCTTCCCTATCTTAGAATATTCATACACTTTTTGTGAAACACAACATAAATCTTTTGGAAAGAACAGAGTTGCTCTCTCACAAAGGGAAAGCCATCATATTTATTATAGTCATTTTTGAATCAATTTGATCACAAGATGAGATAGGTTAGGATGTATTTCTGAGCAGTTTTCCTTTTTTTTGACACACAGCTCTTGATGTGACAGTTTTTTTCTGTTGGAAATAATGCAAAAAACAGACATTGCTTTTCGATTAACATACATATAAATTGAATCACAATGTTTGTTTACAATAACCAGGTGCAAAACCTCCTGTATCACATCCATATAATAAAACAGCTTTTGCAGATAAGTTGGCTTTTAGCCGACCTAAAGAGAAGTATTATAAAAGTATTTTAACCACTTTACATCACAGTCAGACAGCCTTTTCTAACGGGAAACTGAGGCCATTATCTCAAAGTCACCAGACTCCATTGAAAAAAAACCATAATTTTACTTTGGAGAACACAGGAGTGGCTGGTCTACTGCTGCCTCATTTGGTCACACCGAAAAAACACACCAAGTAATTCTGTGGGGAAGTGCAACCAACAAATTTCAAAGCAACCAGTACATAAAAGAAGCACATCAGAAACATCACATAGGTCGGCTCATCGTGTTTAACTGTACATCTTTAAACATTACAGTTTTTGCTGAAAAAGACTACAGAAATAAAGCCAACATGTCTGCAACTGAAATCAGTTGTCTACCCAGAGGTTGTTTTTTTTTTGGTGATGTGATGTGACAATGATTCTGTCTATAGTATATTGCATATACTCTGCGTACAGCCTTTAAAATAAGTTGGTGCTAAGTGCTTGACTTTGACTGCATCTTTTACAGTCTGCCAGTTGATTTAATGGTTAAAGCAAACACCAAATACTCACTTTTTTCTGCCTGCCACTTTTCAGTAAAAAGCACAAAAACAAAACTATATTATTGTAAAATAATAGATACAGTTTCTAAAAACACACACACACACACAAAACTGTACCCTAAACATTGACATTTGCAGATGAGTTTAGATACTCAACCCAATAACTGCACACTGCTTGTCCCCTCCCAAGACTACTGACTCCTGACCCTCCTGATTGTTCGGAGGTCAAGGGGCAGTGCACTCTGTTTCCAGCTCAGCCACTCAGTGGTGGCAGATTTTTAATTAATGGTCTTAAGGTCGACAGCTTTCAGACCCTTTGGTGAGTAATTGATCCTTCACAGCAAGACATTCCCTCTTTCCCTGTTTTTTTATTAGCAATAAAAAATGCATCTCAGCCACTAGATGATGTGAACTGGGTCTGTAACAAAGACTGATGGGAAAATACTCACAGTCCCTGCTGATGTTTTGATTAATGACATTATTAAATCTGCAGAGCCTGACGTCACTGTTTGAGTTTAGTGTGAACATGTTTTCAAAAAACCTGTGTAATTATGATGTGTTTTTAGAGTCCAGCCCAGTCACTGTTGTTGCAGCGCAGACTCATCTCCACAGAGCAGCCTCCCTCCAGAGGAACAAGCCTAGATCTGCAGTCTTAATGGTTCTATAACTAGAACTGGGTGACCTCTGAAATTATATTTTGGGCCAATCTGAACTTGTTGCAGCCATACCCTCGACAGCACAGTACAGGCTGTGCTACTTCTGAAGCCTGCAGAGATATTTTTTTAGACTGTTTAAAGAGGTAAAGACTTAATAATCAGAAATACTGTGTGTGAAGTGTAGCACCCAGTCGAACAATTGGATCGACAATTTTAAAGCATTTTATGATATTTCTAATGGATAGTAGGGGTGGGATCTCTCAGCACCTCATACATAAATAGATTATTGATGCATCAGCCTTTTTGATTTCTATACAGGATTTATTTTTTCTCACTGCGCGACGTCTTCCTTTTAAAACATGGCGTATTTGGAATGATCCATCATTAAAATTCATTTATTCATTAATTTGCCATAACCGCTTATCCTATTAGTATTCACAGGGGGGCTGGAGGCTATCCCATATGTCACTGGGCGAGGGGCCGGGTACACCCTGGACAGGTCACCAGACTATCACAGGGCTGACACATAGTGACAGACAACCATTCACACTCACATTCA
>JAPZEB010000010.1:11332984-11344446 GCA_029783705.1 Chaetodon striatus
GCATCCGCATATTAAAGGAAACGTATTTAAAACAAACGTTAAAAACATTTAGGGATGAAATATGAAAATAAGATGACAGATTTCAGGATTTTGTGGTGGTTGGAAAAACATCTCTGACAGCTTTAGTGGCTGTTCCAAATTTGAAAAGTACAGCTGCTGGATTGGGGAAACACACATGAACCAGAAAAGTGACTAAAATGGGACAGTGATGGCATCAGGCTTTATTTAGGTAGACCACAAAATGGACTACTTATTGACTCTACTTCGACAAAGTTGCCACAGGAAATGTCCTCACTTTCCCTTTAGATAACTTTAGCTGTCTGTCGTCTCAGCCCACTGAGCACAGGGACCGGCAATCTTCGATTACAGTGAAGTACGTGACCTGACCAGGTTAAATTTGGACTGCATCACACTGCAAATGATGCGTTCTGTCTGGGCGAAGCCTCCGTCTTGTAGGAAAACATTGGGAAAGGTCAAATGAACTTGGTTATGTTCAGCGGGCTGTCGGTCACCAAGAAAAGACGTCCAGAAATTCCTGCAGGTCAGCGCAGCCTCTGTGGTTATGATACTTGGCCTCACACGGCTCTGCACAGCAGGGACGGAGACTGAGGAGCTGTTTTTGTGACATGCTGACGACGGTGTCCTCGTGGATGTGTGGACACCATGTCTCTATTTGCCAGACAGCAGAGAGGTCTTGTGCACTTTATTCCATTATTGCTGCTTGGAGTCGAGCCAGCAGCTCTGAGAGCAGACGCTGCAGCTGTCTCGTCTCTTACCCAGTGTGTTTGTATGCATTAGTAGTTTGTTACAAATCAAACATGTTTGTGTTTTCAGGAGCGTCATTCAAGGTCTGTCTCATCTCAAGTTTCAGTTTAACTTCAGCAACAGAGGAAAGTGTCACTCTTTATGAATGAATAGCTGTAACTAAATAACCAAACGCTCCATGTTCATCTGATCTCAGGTCAGAAAGACATAAACATTAAACAAGACTAACAATCTTCAGTCCTGCTTGCAGCTGTGTGAAGTTGTACTTTGGCACAGCAGTGCTTTGTAGTAAATCGTAAAGCTAGCTTGGCGACATGCTCATGACATGCAGATGTTTAGCATGTTCACCATCTTACACTGTATCCAAATCACATACTGTGCACTACATACTCAATATGTGTTATTTCATTTAACATACTTCTGTATGAACAAACAGTAGCATGTATCTTTTTAGACGCACACAGCTGTAATTACCACGTAGCCTCGTGAGAGCCTCCTAGCCGAATGGAAACATGTAACCATGGTAACTCGTGCCAACCTCAGCTCTACTGGCAATTTAAAAATAATTTTGCAAATATAGTAACCCTAACCCTAGCAAAATGAAATCTTATACTGTACCTACATTCAAACTGAAGGGTTATTGACATTACAGAGCTGTCTTGGTCGCTGTCTGTCAATGTCTTTTGCAAACGTTTTTGTCACCAGCACATTGCATTGTGGGATATTTATGCTGGTGTAGTGTCCAGTGTTTGTAAAATGTAATATTTCATCAGAAACTGAAGGCAATTGGTTTCATACTAAGGTCTCAGACATACATATTGTAGGATCTCACATACTGACTTAGCATGCTAAAAAGCATGTTAGTATACATTTTCAGACGCAACATTAGTTCTGACGTGTTAGCATGGTAAATGGACCTGCACTTGTATGCCATATGTACTTGTATAGCCATATTGTATAGTCATCTGACCACTCAAAACACTTTTTTGACTACGAGTCACATTCACACACTTGTGGCTGAGGCTACCATACAAGGTGTCACCTGCTACTCATTTTTTAACAGACTCAAACACCGATGGAACAGCCATCGGGACACACAGACTGGAGGAGCCGGGGAGTGAACGACCTGCTATACCTCTGAGCCACAGCCTCCCTGCATGCCCACAATTTTCAATTCGCACTAAACACAGGTGCAGCTGGGCTGACAGGAATGGGATTAGTTTGGATATAAACCAAAGACTTATAGAAATTAGAAGTCTGGGCTGATGGTGGCACTAAATGAAAAATTAATGGATCATCAAAGTTATTAGACATTATCTTAAGGGGAACATGAAAGGTCGTTCCAAATTTCATTTTATTCCATCCAGGAGTTTTCAAGACGTGTCACTCAAAACTTCAAATGTCAAACACGTCGTGGCGCTAGATGACGTCAGAGGTAGCCCTGGAAATAAGAGGCTGTACACATGGCGTGTCTTTAACTGCCTGGAGAATGCGAGGTCGGGCACTGGGCGCTGCTCTTGTGCCTTTTCTGTGCCAGCTTTCAAGAATGTGGCAGCAGGTTGCACCTGAGGTTGCTTAACCTAAACCTAACCTAAATAAGCACCATATAGCCTATTTAACCTAAAATCCTGCGTGCAGTCCTACTCATCTGTACGATTTCAATTTCATTCCAATCCATCTAGTTTTTAAGATGTTTTAGGCTGGACCAAAGTGGTAGCACAACCAGCATACCAACATTGCCATCTCTAGACTCTCCTGCTACTAGCACCAACCCAAAAATACCCTCAAGATGTTTTTGGGCACATTTAATCTTCACCTGGCAGGACAAAACTTTCTGTAATGTGCTCAACCCTCCTCATCAATGCAGTTCATTTCTGACAGCTGATCTTGATGTATTTTTATCTGTGATATAAAGGCAGGGCAGATTGGCAACAGGATTGCACGCATTTCATACATTACTGGTGAAAGTACAGCTGCTGGAGACCAAACCAAGTGTGTGATCACGTCTACATAAGTCAGAGAGCTGGGAAGGGAAAGTCTGGTGTTGATGGTTATCAGGATGATTGAGGCAGTGTATGTTTGAGTTTGACGTAGTCTCCACATGTTGTAAATCTCACCTGTCATTTGAACAACACGCAGGCCGAGTTACACACTTTATAATGACTCGTCCCAGGGTTCACAGGAAGGCCTGCTTCTGCACTTTACCCACGATGACCCAGCTGGTCTTCAAAACCACAAAAGGCCTCTCACACACCTCTCTCACCATGGTCATTGTAAACACACCCCTCTAATCATCACTCGTTAGGTATTTAGAGGAAAGCTGATGCTGAATAGGAAGGAAGGGGAGATGAAAAGACCTGAATACACTAATCCTGGCAAATTATGGTCTCCATTTCAAACATCACACTCTCACGGGGCCCTATTGTGTAAACGATATAATGAATTCTTTCATTGCTTGCTGCGCTGATACGCTGCATTGTGCTCTTACTTCAAAAATGATGACCCTTCATCATTAACTGTTTCCAGGGGCAAAGGGTTCAGTTGAAGTGTGGATAACTCGTAGCCTTGATAGATTTTGTGTCGCCCAGCCGCTAACAAGTAACAGTTCTGCAAATGTCAACATGTGCTAGGCAGTTTGTCCCTCGAGTGTTGGTGTGGGGCTCCGGATTTTATCCATGAAAGCAGAGAGTAATCATATTTGTATTTAGTACCATTTAGATGTGCGTGCATTTGTATTCATGGACCGTATTATCTGCTATTGTTTATCTGTCTTTCAAGAAAATCTGCTTCTGCTTTTGATTTTGTGCTGTCCATTTAAATAACAGGAACTCAAATGGTGAAGACAGCACTCCGCTGTGTGAGACCAGATTTTGTTTTGTGTTGAAAACTCATCATGTCCCGTCTCTGTGTTCACAGTACTCTCTGACGGAGGCCAAACTCTGAGGTGGAGGAGGCTGTAAAGAGGCCCTAAAGGAGCCTCCCACCCTCCCTACCTGACCAGCCGGACGCATCGGACAGCCATGGCTCCTCGGAAACGTGGTGGCGGCGGCGGCCGTGGTGGCCTCTCCTTTATCTTCTGCTGTTTTAACAGCAACGATCACCCGGAGATCACCTACAGGCTCAGGGAGGACTTCGCCCTGCAGGCCATGGAGCCGGCACTGCCGATGCCGGGATATGACGAGCTGGATGGCATGTTCTCCGAGTTGGTGGTAAGACTTTACTCTGCTTTTTCTTGTCAAAGAAATTCTTGTCAAAGAAATTCAGACCATTTGTAAAACATTAAAAGAAACATTGAATTTATGTTAAGTAAATTAATTTAAACATTTGATATAAATGATAAATCTGGTTTTATTTTATATATTTTTTAAGCAAAACTTTGTTTTTTCAACCTGGACCCTATTTTCTCATGGTTTTGTGTCTTAGTGACTAATGGGATCAACAGTTTCTGAAACTGATCCAGTATTGAGTGAAACCAGGCTGCAATGTAATTCTTTGGGGCAAAGAGCACTGTCAGTGCAGAGGGGTTTTCTAATCAGGGACCCGGGCCTGGCTCTGAGCACTCTTGACCCCAAAGTCCAGTCAGTTTGTTTAGTGTGTATTCCGGTATGATTCACATCAGTTATCAACACCAACTGTACCATAACACAGAGGTAGACTGCTATTACTGCGACTACAAGGAGTTTTTAACCTGTTATGAAACTGTCTCAGTTTAATACTGATGCCTCTATATCAGATGGCAGTGCACCCTGTTGTGAACAGACCCAGATCCTACTTCTTTGCCACCTTCAATCTTCAGTCAGAGCTCCTCCAGTCAGGAGCAGAGCTTCATCTCACTGCTCCTCTGTTCCCCGCCAATGACAGTCCCCAGGGCAGCAGTGTCCATCTGTGGCACCCTTTTCTACACTGTAGCATGACAAAAATGTCACGCAGATGTTGACAGAAGTGTACTCTGGTTTGGAACAACATTGCTATGTGAAAGCTGAGCGATGGAGGATTGGAGAGGGGGCGGCAGTCATGCTCAGACATGGTACTGTTTTATCATACCTAATAAGAAAACACCCCAAGTGTCCGACAACATAATGGAAAGCGGAGAAATTACACATTATTCTTTACATGCCTGATCCGGTCTGTGTGTTTAACCATGTTTCGCTCAAAGTCTCATTCTGTAAACTTGCAAGTTGAGTTGTTGCAGGAAGTCAATAACAAACTGACTGGATCAAGCCAAAGATAAAGAGAAATGTTATATTTCTCTGCAGAGTGCTTTCCATAATGTCAGACACTAACTTAACACACATTCACACCTGGAACCTTCTAGCCCTGATGACCCACATGATTGCCACCTGGGTCAACGACTTACATGTGACCTCAACGACTCTGTAAAGGTTCACACCCACACAGAGTTAAAAGCCTGCGACTCTGCACCGGTCAAGTAGAACTGAAGAAGCCTCTTGGATGAGAGGTAAAATGCCTTCCACAAACTCAAGCAAGTCCAGTTGCCTACGATATAGCACCTAAGATTACCATGACCTGGATTACTGAGAATATTCACCAAGACGTCAGACACTAATAAAAACTATCTGAACCTGCCTCTGGCAAAAACAAGCACTTTTAGTGGACGTACATTGAAGCTACAGTGCTCTCACTCGACTGATATCAAAAATAGTTGTTCCCATTAGTCACTTAAACACAAAAACATAGGAACATAGGGTCCATCTAGGTTGAAAAATACAAACATGTCTCTTTAATATCAGCACATCCCTTTTGCCTGTGTAGCTAAAGCCTGACACAGAGTCTTCCTCTGCTCCTCAGATCTCCACTCATGTCCAAAACTACTGTTTAAAACATATTAATGAGCCTTGCCATTACACAGGGCGACCTGTTTTTATTGCAATGAACATGATCTCTGTGTTTTATTCTGAGTTAATCCCACATTCACCATCCTGCTGCTGTAAATACTCACTCAAGCCCCAAGTGTTTATTAATCCACAGCTGAAAATAGTTCCCCAACAAATCCCCAGTTTGCCCGTTTGGGTAAAGTTTGCCAAAAACTGCAGTGTTAATATTTGTCCGTCGTTTTAGAAGGTTTCGATTTAGTTGGAGACAGGCGAGAGATGAAATTTAAATATTTGTGTTTACACAGGAGATGTATAATAATACTTCATTATTTACTGTCTGTTATGTTTTAAGACATTCCCCAACAAACTGTCACTTCCTCCCAGTTTACACTGTCTTGTGAGTAACGGGGCCAGGCTGCTATTCTTCCTCTGTCTTATTGTCACTTCTAATTTGTCGTGCTCTCCTCTCTCCCCTGCCCCATTTTCCTCTCCCGTGGTTGCCACAGTAATCTAAGCATGACATTTTTGCACATCAATAGACCTCATTCAGGAACTCTTAATGTCTCGGCCTCCTCCATCTGCTAATTGCTTGTTTTTGTCTCCCGCCCTTTATGAAGACATAATTGAGTAAGTTGAGTGTGACGACAAGGAGGCCTTCAGTTGCTCTGTTTACCAAAAGAAAACAGCCACGTGCTTTTCTCTCCGCGCAGTGTGAGCCACCATGTGCGTGTATAATCTGAACAGGCTTGCTGGAAAAAAGACTCACGTTGCGGAATAAGTTAGGGCCATCTGGTCGGTTACGATCAATTAAACCAGACCTTTGAACTTCAGATTCATTGAGAAAAGTTTTCCAAAAACCTGCAAGTCCAGGTGAAGCTTCTTTTCCCATCCTGCGTTTGAAGAGTTACTCTCACTCAAACGAAACATCTGCAATAAAAAATCTATTTAAATCATGCCTACCATACACTAGAAGACTTAAAAACAAAGGCCAATGTCTGGCACACTCTCACACCCGAAGACAGTGTCGGTTTTTAGTCACTAATTATAAGATTTTACAAAGACTGTGGATCTTACAGAGTCACTATTTGCAAAACTACAGCTTGATTCCCTTTGAGATGATTCCCACCCTGCTCCTGGTGGAAATGCCACACCAAACTCTCTTTAAGAAATATGACTTATAAACACTTCCTCGTCCACAAAAAACACATAACCCTAGAAACACAAGATAAAAGGCGTCATATGTCGTCAGTATTCCTGTTAATTCGGCATCAATACAATCCATATAGATACATTTTATTTGCATACAAACCTTACAGAGGCTGTGGGAACGAGAGGCTTACCCTCGACAAGAAAAATATCGGATTAAACACCAACCCTTGTTCACTCCACGCAACCAGTTTCTTCTCCTTTTCCATAATCCAAGAGAACTGAGACTTGTTCACAGTTTTGCACCTTCCTGGATTCCCCTCCATGTTTACTGTCCACCTGATTTGCTGCTTTGTTTGTCTAGTGCTAGAGAGAGCACAGCTATTGGTTGTTGACAATGTTCAAGTCATTGACCTGCACTATTTGCATGAGCCAAGACAACAAGACAATAAAATGACTGGTTTTAAGGTCCAGTGTGAAGGATCAAGGGGTATACTGTATATATTTGCGGAAATGGAATATAATATAACAAGTATGTTTTCTTTAGTGTATAATTTTGAATTTTTGTTAGCTTAAGCCCAGTTCAGACCAAAGATTCATGATGACATGAGTTGAAACAGGCAACTTCTTGCAATGCACCGTTCTTCAACATGCTAAAAACCAGCTGGTTCACACCAATGCAACTAGATGAGATGGTGTCATCACTATGCAACAACTCTCTGTACTTCTGTTCTGACTTTCACCTTTTCAGGTTTATTTTGTGGCTGAATATAATTTGTAGCTTCTTAAAATATGAATGAGGATATTGATAGTGAGATACTGGCTACAGCTGCATTTGTAGTAGTGATGAAACAGTGAAAAACAGAAACACAACAAGCATCAGATGGACTGTATTCATAATAAATACGCCACAATCATATAAGTTAGCAGCGCCAATTAATCAGTCAATGAGAGAGTGTGTGTGAGGGGGCATGAGCACACACAGCGAGCAGCAGTAGCGACCCACGATTCCATGCCGGCACACCATGAGGACGGAAACAGAGGGTTCGGCAGGGACAGAGCACCCTGTGCAGCAGGCGAACACACTGTCTGCAGTCACTTTGACTTTGACAGCAGACTTCACTACAAGCTGAGTGATTGTAGAAACAGGTGACATGTTTTACATTGTAAAACCAGCCGTCGATGATTTGACCAGCTGAGTTGCAGGTGACACCATAAGCTGGCTTGAGTCGAGCTGAGACCGGCCAGTTCACATTGCTGCAACTTTTCTCTGCAACCTTCTAAAACCGTTTTGTCCCGTCGCGAATTATTGGTCTGAATTTGGCTTTAGAATGAGCTGTTTATATATACATAGGGTGCAGGTCCTCGTCTACGGAGTCCGCTGTGTTGCACCGCAATGTTCACCCAGAGCGGGCAAACCAAACACTGGCTTTAAATAAAGCTATCCCCATTTTGGCACTGGCAATCATAGTTAACAGCTCCTCTGTGACAAGAGCATCATAAAAACACAGATTTTTAAAAATTTATTTATTTATTTTTGGCCGGTTTAATTCACCTGGAATTCTAACCAGGAGAAGTTTCATCTGATTGCAGTCTGCAATCCTCACCGCTAGCTGCCACTGAATCCCCTTAAATCTTACACTCTGCTCTATAAGGCAGCTCGGACTGAGATTTATGACCACCTTACACCAAATGGTCAAGACCACAGGATTTTGCCACAGCTTTAACAAAACTCACCTGATTTCATTCCAACATTGTGTAAGGCCAACATTAGTTGCCTTTTTCCCATTCTGTCCTTACTATTGTGTGTCATTCATGAGACACATCAGCGGTCCCCACAACCATTTTAGGACATTTGATCACCGCACATATTGATTCACGGAGCTCGATGGCTTTAGAAAAGAACATCCCCAAAGACGATTCCCATGAAGAGTAGCGGCCAGAAAACATTTAGCAGTCAGTCTCTGTTGGGTAAATCACATTAACTTAATCTGCAGTTGTTGGTGAAATAGCAGCTAAGAAAGAATAAACCTGTGTTTAGACGGTTGTTGACTCTACCTACAGTACTGTCTCCTGGAACTAAATTCCTTAAAAGCTTTCTCATGACTCTCGTCATCTGTTTCACATGAGGCTCGTTTAGGCAGAATTGCCTTTGGATTCAACCAGTGTGGATTAACATATAAAACAGCACAGTAACAACACAGATCTTTCTTAATTGTGTCCAACAGATGTGATTTAAAATGCTGACGTCCATTTGATGCTCTTGCAGTTTACACTCTTTTTATCTAAGATCCAGGACTTTTCCAAGACATTTGCAGTGATGATCTAGCTGGTATGACAGTCAGGGTTGATGCCATTCACTAACATGTTCCTCTGTGCAAGTCTGATTTAAAAGGCATGCAGTTTGTGGCTGTAACTGATCTGTGAAATCATCTCCTACATGCTTATAAATGATGACAAATTAATCATAAAATTATACTTCATTAATAAAAACTACCACAGTTACCAACCAGCAGTGGCTAATTTTACATTTGAAGGATGAACTTACATTTATAAGCATTTCAGACACTTAAGTTGAAATGTCATCCAACCTTTCCATGTTATGTAACATTGATGGGGGTGTTCGCAAGGTTTCCACCACATAATCGAGAGAAGCCTATTCAAAACACTGTCGTCCATAAACTACCATTTGAATGTGTAATCCTGAACATAACTTTAAGATGGCAGTGTAATCTGTTGTGGAGAGCTCCGATAGTCTTGTAGTTCATTCTCAGCCCAAAAATTGGAGGATGTTAGAATAAAATTCCAGGACATTTTACTTTTCTTTCATGATACCTCTGCACTGGCGATAGCCATGGCCAGAGGCATCGTGTTTTCAGGTTGTCCGTGATATCTCAAGATTTGGCACAAACATCCGCTCTTACTCAGTGATGAATTGATTAGATTTTGGTGGTCATAGGTCAACAGTCAAGGTCACTGTGACCTCATTGGTCTCATTGTTGTGAACCCGATATCTCAGCCCTTAGGGAACGTCCTCAAATTTGGCACAAACGTCCACATGTACTCAGTGATTAACTGATTAGATTTTGGTGGTCAAAGGTCAAGATCACTGTAACCTTGCATCCATCTCACTCTCGTGAACGTAATATCTCAAGAACACCTAAAGAATATTACTTCAAATTTGGCACAAACGTCCACTTGGACAACGTCAAAGGTCACTGTGACCTTACAAAACATGTTTTTGGCCATTACTCAAGACTAGATATGCAATAACGACCATATGGCACACAAATGGCTAATGATGAGTTGATGACATTTTATATCCGAAAGGTCAGTTTCACTGTGACATTATAATGTTTTGCAAAAACACTTTTTGGGCCATTACTCGACGTCATATCTCAGGAACAGAAGGGGAGACATTTGATCAGACACTGAATTGGTGACACTCATCTTGGGTTTCCACCTTGAAACTGTGCTGATTGTATAGATTTACTGTGTCGGGGGAAGATGTGTGTGAAGAATCCATGTTTCCACAGATATGGATGGTAAACTGTAACTGTAACTTGACTTGTGCTTACAACCGCGAGGCGGTTATTCTAGTTTTCCATGTGTTTTCCGTGACTGTGAAATTGGTCAACTGTTTTCCAGGTTTCCCAGTACGTGTGGGAAACCCTGCCTTGACATGCAAAGTCTCAAATTAAAACTCGCTGATAAGTTTAATTGCATTTAGATGTTCTCAGAGTGTTCAAATGCTCTCTGGTATTTGGTCTCTCCAGCAGCACCCTTTGTGTGCCTCTGTGAAATATCTGTTATACATTGTGACGCATGTTGTGTCCAGATGTTTGTTACCACATGTTGAGCAGACAGACCACGCCTTATCTCTTCCCCATTACTCACACATTTAAAGGCTGGAAGACATCTGATTTGATTAAGAGTCACATTGGGTTTGACGATAAGAGCGCTCGGTGATATCCAGCTGATCATGAAGAGATTTAGCACAAACTGATGTCAAACCGAGAGCAGGGCTCTGGTGCAACTGCTCCTGGCACATGTTTTTGTTTTGGGGGAAAACAGAATTGATTTATATGGATATTTCAAAATGTTTGAGAATGTTTTGAGAATGATGCTCTCTTAGACATTAAATATTATTTTCTCTGTACAGTAATCAATAAAGGATTGTGAGGACATATTTCAAATTCTTCTTGTTCCTTTGAACCTTCCTCACCAACATGCCCTAACCTTTTCTTCTTATGTGTTTCCACTTCGCAGGACGAGCTTGACCTTACAGAAAAACACAGGGAAGCCATGTTTGCTCTGCCTGCAGAGAAGAAATGGCAAATCTACTGCAGCAAAAAGAAGGTAAAAGACTCTCACTGTGCATCATGTTGAACTCCACATCAGCCTCCACAAGCTTGCTGCTGCTTTCTCTGAATAATATCTGCACATATCCTGCCAAGTTTGTGTAATAGCCTCCCTCATTGATTTGTTGGTATTTGAAGCTGTGAGTTTCTAAAACACAAAACCACAAAACCTTGTATTACTGTATTCCTCTGCTCACAACAGGCAGGAGTGTTTTGCCTGCATAGCAAATGGTTTTTGCCAAGGCAACACAATGGTTTGAGTTGAAGTCGTGAGAAAAAATAGTCTCAGTAACATTGTTAACACCGTGCTACATTACAGAGAAATACAAACCGTACTAATGAACCTTCATTAATA
>JAPZEB010000010.1:11345355-11357029 GCA_029783705.1 Chaetodon striatus
TTGTCCCTCCATTGTGACATTAGAAAGTGTCACATTTATCTTGACAGTGTACTCTTCTTCAACGTTTTCTTTACTTCATGGATTTTTCCCACATGGAAATCCTGACCAATCAGGAGCAGCTTTCTCACGCAAGACATTTGATCTGGTCCGCTTGTAAATGCTGCCGCGAGAACACGAACCAACTCTAGGCAATTATGCAACTTTGTACCAAAATTAGTCCCTGATTCAGACCAAAGGAGACAACTCTAGGTCTGAAAGCACCCTTTGTCGTTTATATTCACATATGGAGTAGATCCTTGTCCATGGTGTCCTCCATGTTGTTCTACTGTAACCCAAAATAGACAAACCAAACACTGGCTCTAGATAAAGCCATTGTGTTTCTCCTCCACGCTCTGCTGCCTCGCTGCTAGATGCTACAAAATCCTACACACTGGACCTTTAAATATGAATGAAGAAAATTTAACCTCCTCTCATCGTTGCTCACCTCATCCTAGTCAAAATTGATTTATGTTTAATAAATGTTTTTGGTGTGGCATTTGGTGTTTTCAGATATTTTGGAGCATCCAAAAGAAATCAGAGTAGAATCATTACAAATATAGTTCAACATTTTGGGAAATAATTACTGAGACTTTAAGGTGCTGGTGGGCAGATTCAGTTACCTTTGGACAGAGCCAGGTTAGTTCTTTTCCACTGCTTCCACTCTTTGGCCTTGTTCAGACTTCAACCCAAATCTGTTTTTTCGGGATATCCAGATAGTATCCATATTGATTTTAGAAAGTCTGGACAGCCAAAAAACTGCGAAATGGGGGTTTTGCAAATGGGATCCAAACCACATTTGGAGGTGGTTTGAAATATGATTTCAAATGGATTTTCTACAGTTCCTCAGTCTCAGTCTGGACTTTCTGGCCACTCGCGTTGGATTTCAAAGTCTCTTTTGCGTCACTCGCAATGCAACACACAACTACAAAGTCAAATCCCGATTGACTGAAGCGCTGAACAGAATCCATGCGGCTACCAGCAGAGCACTATGTTCTGCAATGCGACTTAGCATTTAGCTACATAGTCTCAGACAACGACGTCACTACCACAGCAACCCGCGCATATAGGCTGGTGATGTCTGGGAAGAAAAATCTGATCAAATCACTTGCAAACAACAGTGCGGACATTCTGTCTTAAAGATCTTGATTGAGAAACAAATTGGATTTGCCTGCAGTCTGAATGTAGCCTTTATGCTAAGCTAGCGTAGCCGTAGCTTCATATTTACCATACAGACATCAGAGTGGTATTGATCTTCTCATCTTAATCACAGGAAGCAAGCGATTAAGCATATTTTTGGAAATATTAAACTGTTCTTTACAAGATCCATGTAAATGTGTTAGTAAAGTGTATTTATCCGGACAATTATTTTAATGCAGAAGTGATAGGTTTTGGGTATTTTTGAGTCAGTCAATATGATAAGAGGCCTGAAAGCAATGATGGATTATTCCCTTTCAGCTGATGTTCAGTATTGATGTTTTTATGACTTTGGCTGCACAGCGTCCACTAGCCAGCAGCAGCAGGGCGAGAGAAGGTAGTGGAAATGGAAACAGCACAGTGTATGCTCCCGTTTTTACTGTGTCCCACTTAGTGGCCTCATTAGGAGTAGTCTTGGGGCCCAAGTTAGCCTGAAATAAGCCCCAAATGTTGCTCTGCCTCTTCAGATCATGCAGGGTTGCCTCAGGGTTGGTGTGAGGGTGGAAACAAATCTCTATGTGCAGCACTGACCTGCAGAAGAGGCGGAGAAAGAAATGACAAAAGAGAATCAATACTGCTGACTCTGCAGCATGCTCTGGCCCCGACCCAGACGGTTACAAACTCATCTGAGCTCAGAGGAAGGGTGTGTGAGTGTGAGTGTGAGTGTGAGTGTGAGTGTGAGTGTGAGTGTGAGTGTGTGTGTGTGTGTGTGTGTGTGGGTGGGTGGGTGTGTGGAGAAAAGTCGCAAAGGAAGCAGTCGAGTGTCCAAGGCAAACAGGAAGGCTTCACTTCCACAGGTGCAGCTTTTGTGTGTCTGACAGGGGGTATGATAAGAAGGAAGGTGGGGTCACTAACAGGGCGCTCTGAGCCTGCATATGATGAGCTCTTTTTCGGCAGAGGTTTCTTGGCTTCAGAAGTCGGGCCGAGCCGGGAGGAGATAAGTCAGTCAAAGCAGCAAAGCCTTAGCTGTTTGGTTTGGCCGGGCACCTGAGCCGATGAAATAATGCTGCCGAGAATCAATCTCCTTCCTCCTTCTTGTCAGCTCTCTGCTAGGATACATCATCTGCCAAGAGGCAGATTTACTGATCTGGTTGTTAGCAGAGATTTTGCAGTTCGGTTTCAGAATTCATCCCCGCCCCTCAAAAAAGCCCTTCATGTGTGAGAGGACAGAGCTGTAACTTAACTTCTCTTTCATGCAGACTCTAAATAACTGAGATTGATTCCTGTTTGCTAATGTGCCTTTGATCTTAACTTTCTCAAATGTGGAAAAAATAAACTCCCAGAAACACACTCCCCACTTTTCTCTCTCATCATGACCCTAAATAAACTGGAGTCCTGTCAGTGTTTGAAGAGTGCTGACTTCCGAGGTGAAAGATGAACTCTTTAAGATGCAAAAGGAAGTGGTCCCACCTCTGCGTCTGCTCCACTAATGGACTGAACTCTTTCCAGCGCCCGCCTGGTCGAGCTGGCACCGGACGTGAGTGGAACAGCAGGATCAGACCTTTCCGTCACTGCACGATCCCCGCAGACCAGCCAAGGCCCGCAGTTTCTGCCAGAGCGGCCAACTCTCTGCAGGCCGCTTTATTAAATGACGCCCAATTAGTTTCTGATGGTCACAGCTCGCTTGTGCTTAATGGAGCGAGGGTTAAAATGAAAGCCGGGGGCCATTTTATGTACGGGCCAAGTTCACGGTCAAGCCATCTTCTACTTAGTGTTTTTCCTTTGAGTTAGAAAATTAAATCATCTAAGAAATATCTCGCAGTTGTTGTTTTTTTTTCCACTTGTGATACAAACGTGCCCGTCAGGAAGATTAATCTCAGCATAAATCTGGCCGTGTCCTTAATCCACAGTTTTAACATTCATTTGCTAATCTGAAGATTTTCTCAAGCAGCTGTGCTCTCTTTTCCGCACTTCTCACCACCTCCTGAAACTCAGCGAAGCGCCTCATGATAAAATGGGCTGGATATCTGTGTCGTCCTACTTTGAGTTCCTGCTCCATTTTTGGCTTTTGGCTATTTATGCCCCGGACCTTCTGTTGCCCGTGTGTTTGTATGTTTTACGTCTTCTGAAGCCAGTTGATCTAAAAACGATGGACTGAAGTTCTCCATCTGGCTCGCAGTTCAACTTTGATGTATTTAAACATGTGACATGAACCAAATAACAACTTGTCGTCTCGTGTCACTTTGTGAAATATTTCCTTCAAGACCACAGCCTTATATTTTTAAATCCCAGTTGCTCCCTGTTAATATTCATAAACCAAACACATCTTTTTCTAATTAACTTGTTTTTTTCCCTTATCTTTGTGTGACCTCTGCACAGTGTCATTAATTCTCTGTTACTTCTGTTTTTCAGGAGCAAGAAGAAAACAAAAGTGCGACTAGTTGGCCAGAATACTACATTGATCAGCTCAATTCAATGGCAGCTGTAAGTAATAACTTAAACTGTATTCATTCTCTTTTCTTTGGATATAAAAATGGTCACAAAAAAGTCCTGGAAGAACAACCCGTTTTCTGTTGCTCTTTCTGAGGTTTTCTTGTCCGATTCAAGAGTCCAAGATTTTAAAATCCAGACAAATCTGTAATTTTGGGCTATATAAATAAACTTGACAACTTTCAACTAAATGAAGCCAGGAGTGACGCAACAGATTTATTAATTTTTTTATTTAATTGAGGATTTTCTTTATATCTTTGGAAATATATTTTCCATTTGGTAGGTGCATCTCTGTTCATCAGTAAATTTAGTTTTATTTTGGCTGTGAATTGTCTGTCAGAGCTGAGTGCACCAGCTCGGCAGAAAAAACTAGGTCTTAACTGCACCAGGTCTGACTGACCACGGTTGTAGCTGCGTCTGGTCTGCCAATCAACAGACTTCTATCCAAGTTTATAACCTATACTGCAGCCAGCCACTTGCTTTGGCTTCACTTTTGGGGAGCTGTCATGCTGGCCATCTTTATTTACAGTCTGTTGTTCGTGTGATCACAGATTGCACTTTCTTATCTTAATGCCCTTTTGTTAGTCATTCTGTAAACACAACACACTGCCATTTCTATTTTCTGGTTTTGTTATTATTACCACGGATACCAGTCTGATTTTCCAACTCATGCCTACTCTGTACTAAGTGCAAAAGTTAAGCCTAAAACATACAGGGCTTAAGTCTAAATGGTGCACTAGTCGTAACCCAGGCGTACACCTGGTTTGTGCACTCGTCTCCAGACTCAGATCCTCACCATGTTGAATTTTTTGTCAAACAGAGAAAGACGCTCCTCGCTCTGGAGAAGGAAGACGAGGAGGAGAGGAACAAAACCATAGAGAGCTTGAAGACGGCTCTGAGGACACAACCTATGAGGTGGACAAATACGTCTCTTATCTCCCTCTGTCCTGTCTGTCTTTACCTCCTCCTTGTCCTTTACATATAATGTCATCCATCATCATATCTCCTTTCATTTAACCTCCTCTCACCTCGTCTGTCACTCCTTTCAGTTCCTCACAACATTATGTAAATGAGTCCTTTAAGAAGTGAGCACCTGTAAAGGTCACTGCAGTGTTGGTTGAAGGTTTTTCATTGACGTGAATGTGCATTAAAGCTTTTCTATTTCGGGAACCCAGGCTCTTCACTGTACTTTAAAGCAAATGTTCTGGGATACTTATTACATTTACTGAAGATGATTCAGTTATAGCACAAGGAAGTAAAGAGAGGAGACACACACATACATCTAGATATTTGGCATGTGATACTGCAGCTTAATTCAAGGACATTTGTTTTAATTAAAACTGGTTCTACAAACTAATATGATTTCTGTGCTTGTGTTCCTCTCAGGTTCGTGACCCGTTTTATCGACCTGGATGGCCTCACGTGTATCCTAAACTTCCTGAAGAGCATGGACTACGAGACCACAGAATCGCAGATCCACACGTCTCTGATTGGCTGCATCAAAGCTCTGATGAACAACTCGCAGGGCCGCGCCCACGTCCTCTCGCACTCCGAGAGCATCAACATCATCGCTCAGAGCCTGGCCACGGAGAACATCAAGACCAAGGTGGCGGTGTTGGAGATCATGGGCGCCGTGTGTCTGGTGCCCGGCGGACACAAAAAGATCCTGGAGGCCATGCTGCACTACCAACGCTTTGCCTGTGAGAGGACAAGATTTCAGGTGGGTGGTAGAAAGTCAAGTGCACAGTTTCACAGATAGATAGATGAAGTTGTTTAAAAGGAAACATGGTGTGAAGATATTTAATGTAACTGTAATAACCTGTCATCCCGCAGACACTTATTAACGATCTGGACCGGAGTACGGGGCGATACAGAGATGAGGTCAACCTGAAAACAGCCATCATGTCCTTTATAAACGCTGTGCTGAGTCAAGGCGCTGGAGAGGTGAATTAAATACATGAGACAGCTTTTATGCCTCTTTTACACTCGGAGGTCACCGTGTCTCTCTGCAACTCATTTAAGAGACTCTTTAAAACATTTCCACTGCTTTCTCTTCCCTAACACAGACAAGTCTGGAATTCCGTATCCACCTACGATATGAGTTTCTCATGTTGGGGATCCAACCTGTGATCGATAAGCTACGCTCTCACGAAAACTCCACATTAGACAGGTGAGATGGAACAGGGAAAAAAGGTAGTGTCTCAAGCTCTTACAGAATTAATCTGCTCCAGAGGGGTGTCAGTCGGTCTTTATTGATCAGAAACTGGACAACATGAAATCAAACAAATAAGGGATTTATTTGGTTTAAGAGTTTGATTAAGCAAAGGTTTTTTCTTACCTTAGTAGTCCGTAAAACCTTTCAGTCACACTTTGATACAGCTGTTTCTTTCCAAGAAAACACAAAAGCACCTTCTAAACATGTCGGGTATTTTAATCTCTCCACCTCATCAGAAGGTAGAGTAGCCAATAACTGTACTTAAGTTAAGTACTGTTAATTTGCAAAAACAACTACTCAGGTAGAGGTAAAAGTAGGCATCAAAATAACTAGATAGAGTACAAACGTACTAACTAAAAAACTAAAAGAAAAATACTGGCAGTTCCCTGAAGTCTCTTATTTGATGTGGATATGAATTGAATTATCTCAACCAAAGATGGTCTTCCTCAGGTAAAGAAGTGAGCATACACTCATATTAATTTGTGATGAAATCAGCTCAGTTTAGGACTAGATGTTACAATCCTTCATGCACATACTTGAGACTATGAGCGGGGGTAATAGTGATGTCTGGGGGTCTGAGTGGGAGCCAAAGAAGGAAAAGGCAAAGGTAGATAGAAAAGTCCGGTCTCCCACACCGGACCAAGGCCGTACCCTCTACCTCCCCCTACTCCGTCATTTTGGTGAGGGAAGAGAGAAGAAACTAACAGGACAAAAACGTACCTAACTTTAATCGAGGTGGAGATTAATCTGTCAATTGTTGTTACACATACTTGCGATTGTCAGTGAAAGTTGGAGACATGCTGGGGGAGAGGAGTGGGGGTTTAGGGAGGGTAAAAGCTTCATAGGGGTCATCAGGTGGGTACCATCCTTCACTGGTGTTTCGATGATAGGCCTACAACACCTCCAGAGGGCTCATCAGCAAAACGTGGCGCCCCAGGTGCACACCCCTTTGCTTCTACTCCCTCGTACTGCTGCTGTTGTTGGTGGTATGTCAGGTGGCGTCTTTCCTCTTAATCCATAGCCACTGGCTTGCCTGTTCGGCTGTGGCAGAGTGGGCACTGATGGCCTGACACTGGGCTTGACCTCGAATTCCCATTTCTTGAAGCAGCCTAGTAGTTGACTTGCCTTCAAAGCCTCTGCAGCCCACTTCAACTGGGCAAACCTTTGTGTTCCAGCTGCGTTGCTCAGTGTCAGCTGACAGCTCGGGGTACTTAAGGCTCTTGCGCTCGTAGGCCTCCTCCACAGCATCTTCCCAGGGCACAGTGAGCTCAATGATGTAGACAAGGCACAGTGAGGAGGACGAAAGCACGAGGTCTGGTTTGAGGTTGGTAGAGGCAATGAAATGACAAGTCATCATCAGCTTATCAGACAACATGCCACACACACCAAGACAGTATTCCCACTCTGTATCTCTCAAGTGTGTGATCACAAAATATTACCAATGAGTAAAGATTTTTTTAAATGAGTTCTGTACTTGTTGTTTCCTACGTAATATTATGATTTGGCAAATAAATCAGCAAAGCATGTGCATGTGCATGTGCATAACAGTGTTTTTAAACTTCGGTCACTCCAGTATAAATGTCCCAGTTCCTGTCACAGACGACCACAGATCAGGTGTGACCCTCCACATCCAGCTATCTTCAATCACATAAAGAAAATCAGATTAGAGAAGTGGCCAAATCTGTGTCTTATCTTTCTGACAGTCTCATATTAGATGACTCACGGAGGCTAATCATGAGATAGTGCTGTGGTGATTCATCAGTAATTGCCTTCTAAATACAGGTGTGTTCACTTCCTTACCTCGACCTAAAGAAGAATATCTGTGGTTGAAACGTCAATCAATTCCACATAAAATGAAAGCAAAATGCACACTGCTTGCACATCATTAGCTTAATGGTTAGGCCTACATTATGGCAGAAAACAGGAGTAGTCTTTAAGCATGATATAATGTGTACTGACTCCAGACCAGTGTTCACAGCTGGAGCTCACTGCACTGTGTGCTGTTAATTTGCCATAAGCCATAATAGTTTCAGCCATTATGCTGCTTTAAACAGAGTCATGGAGTTGTGGCTGCGGTAGGATTACAGGGCACCAGCAGACTTGGGACCAGCTGACTACCTGCCTCTTAACAGAATGTACATGTATGCATACAGTAATAGATAAATAAAAGTAGCTTGATGAAGGTATTCGAATGTAACAGTGACAATTTTCTTTAAAAATCTACTCAGGCAAGTAAAGTATGCTGCATTAAAACAACTCCGACAAGTTTAAATTACATCAGATCAGGCTGTCCTTGAGATAATTGTGTATTTCATCTCTCCTTTCCAGAGAAATATTTCTAAGATTCTTATCCAGTCTTCTCCTCTCACCCTCTCAGGCATTTAGACTACTTTGAGATGCTGCGGAACGAGGATGAGCTGGCTTTGGCAAAACGTTTTGAGATGGTAAGAACAAAAAAAAAAAACGAACCTTATGACATAACTCTTACGTAATTTATGACTGTAAAATATTCAGCAGAAGATATTCACATAGTTGTTGTTGTTGTATTTCTTCTCCTGCAGGTACATATAGACACCAAAAGTGCCACCCAAGTTTTCGATCTCATCCGCAAGAAGATGAACCACACTGATGCACACCCGCACTTTATGTCTGTCCTGCATCACTGCCTCCTCATGCCACGTGAGTGTTGCCTTCAATCATTTATAACTGAGCTGCAAACTGTGAAACCTTTAGGCAAACACTGTCGCTCAAAACACAGTTTAAACATCTTTTGTGCTGACTAAAAGCTGGTGAGTCTACAGTATCCTGAAATATAATGAGGCTCCAAACAAGGTGGCGTTTTTACTCCCACAGAATACACAGAACATCTGTACCTCCTGGTTTCTGGCCAGAAAGATAAGGATGTTGACTTTGTGGAGATTAGTCAGTCCGCAAATTGAATGAGCACATTCCCTGCCAAGCTGAATACTCTGCTAACTCAGAGTCGGTGACTGTTGTGGTTTTGTTACCTCTTTTTTCTTTTGAAGCACCAAGTCTGATTATAATTTGCCAGTTTTCCCAAGACTTGAAAACAAGAGCCACCACCTTCCCCTTTAAGTGGCTTTTTAATGAGGCCCCCCTCAGTCACTTTCTTGAGGCATTAAGAGTGTGATTAACACTTAAGCCTTCAATACGAAAGTTGTGGTCAAGAGTTAATTGAGTGCCTGTGATGGTACTTCAAGGTATACTCTGCAGGAACTGTTGATTACTCTTTTCAAATACAGCGTTCAAGCCTAGCCCCTCCTCCCCACACTGCTTACACACACACACACACACACACACACACACACACACCACTGATACTACTGAAGGAACATTACATTTGTTGTAATGGCGTACGCCCCCTGTGAAGTCACTGAGCCAGTGGCCACTTGCCCAAAAAGCATTTTCCCCATAGACCACCACTATAAAAGAGACATCTGTAAAACTCTTGACACGACACCTCGAACTACAGACAAGGCCAATTATGACTCTTGCTTTTATGGATTTTTGATTAATTAAGGTTTTATATTTTTAAAACTTTGCCCAAGCTGAGAAAAGCCACTTAAAACTTGGTGACAATGTAAAGTCTAAAGGCTGATTGGGACCTTGCGGGTGAAGCCAGCAGGAGAAACACTACTGCACATATTCAGTGTGCCGCATACCCTGAAAGTAACCTAGAAACTACTTAAGCGTATGCACCAGGCAAGTAATTGTACTGAATATGCACCATCTTGGGGTCCAGTATCCAGATCGAATAATACCGTAAAACTTCAATTCAAAGCCTCGTCCCAGTTTAACGCTCAGTCCCTTTTACTGGCCCAGTGTGGCTACACATGTTGACAAATAAACGCCTGTCTCAATTAGAGGTCTGGCCTGGTTGCCAAGCACTTCTGTTTTTTTGTGGAAGTTCTTTGGATGTATAAAACCAGGTTGTTGCTACCTCAAATTATGTGTTAAATTAGTTTCCTCCTGGATGTGTGCTGCTACCACCTGACCACTACTTTTTTATATAGTCTCTAAAGTACCTCACCTGCATGCTGTTGTTGGCTAGAGGATACACACTACTGCCAAGAGGTTTTTTAGGAAAATCTTGCAAATAATATCTTTAAATAGAAAGAGGAATAAGCATGTGTGTGTTTAAAAGGTTGTTAGCTAAATAACAATACACCAGTGTTGTTCCCCCATGATGGATTCAGTCTTAAACACGTGTCACCTTGTTGTAACCTGTAATTATAGTGTCTCTCTTTTGCCTCTCAGTTATGAGCAGTTACAGACTAATTTTAGAAAAACAGTCCAGTAGTCACTGTGAGGCACTAATGGAGACGCTAATCCTGATGACTGAGGCCAGCAGGCTGATGAGACACTCTTCCTGTCTTTCTCCTCAGATAAGAGAAGTGGTAACACGGTGCAGTACTGGCTGCTGTTGGACCGCATTGTCCAGCAGATGGTTTTGCAGAACGACAAAGGCCACGACCCTGACGTCACGCCACTGGAGAATTTTAACGTGAAGAACGTTGTCCGGATGTGAGTCCACTGATTTCCTTTGAGACACACTGAGTGACTCCATGGAGCAGATTACTCAGCCGCCACATTGAAGAATGTAGAACAATGTTGTGTTTGATGAGTAGTGAAAGAAAGCCACGTGGTCGACAATGTTGGCTCAAAAATAGCTTCCCTTTTATGTTGAGACAAACAATGACTGGAGTTGTTCACCGTAGGTAATTATGTGTCATCCTCTCTGCAGGCTGGTTAATGAAAACGAGGTCAAACAGTGGAAAGAGCAGGCAGAGAAAATGAGGAAAGGTTTGTACGACTATAAATGACTTACCCGAAATAGAATACGTTTGTTAATTAACATCGTATTTTTAGTGAAGTCATGATTTGATGAACACATCGCTGTGACTTCTCATCGCAGAGCACCATGAGCTGCAGCAGAAGTTTGAGAAGAAGGAGCGTGAATGTGACGCAAAGACTCAGGAGAAGGAGGACATGATGCAGACGCTCAACAAGATGAAAGAGAAGCTGGAGAAAGAGTCCACCGAGCACAAGAATGTCAAACAGCAAGTGGCCGAACTCACTGCCCGACTGCATGAACTCAGCACAGTACGTCCTCCTTTATACGCACAGGGTCACTTTATAATATCCTAAAAAACAAAACCTAAATGAATACTGTGTTGGATATTGACAACCAGTGATGGTTTGGAGCAATCTGAGTTCACAAAAAAAAAAAAACAGTTGTACATAATCACCTCACACAGCACCCTCTCTCAGTTATCTCTTTACTTATTGATTTGTTTATGGTGTTGCTTGCCTAAAATGGTAACACTTTTTACCCCTTATTATTCTGTTAAGCCACCAGAGTACTACTGTAGTTACCCATCAATGAAATAGAGAAAAAGCAGGAACATTTTGACACCTAAAATACATATTAAGAAAGATGTATTTATATGAGCGAGGAGGAAGTTTAAGAAAGATACTCATAAGAAACATGAAAAAGTTATGCCCACACAAAAGCCCCATTTCCACCAAACACTTTCAGTATGGTGCCTTTGGAACCAACAGTAGCCCTTCAGACATGGTACCTAGACCCTTGTGTTTCCACTGCAAGCAGTACCCTTTAATGTGGGCGGGGTTGTTGTCACTCACTGCTCCGTCCAGCACTCACTGTATTTCCTAATTTCCGGTGACACAGATGGAAGTCTGCACCTTGTTTATCGTCCACAGAACGAGGCTGCACGCCGACATTTTCATAACGAAATAAAACAGGCTACAGTG
>JAPZEB010000010.1:11396789-11409180 GCA_029783705.1 Chaetodon striatus
AAAATTAACTTGTTCCAGATTTTAAAATGTGAATCTATTATGGGTTTAGTAGTCTTAAGTGATTATAAACTGATCTTTCAGTTTCAGACAGTTGGACAAAACAAGCCATTTGATTTTAGTTTTGAGAAATTGTGATGTGAAATTTTTGACATTTTATCGACTGTATGTTTAATTTATGTTCAAAAACATCATCACATTCATAGATAATGAAAATAACTACAAGCTTTAGCCATACTACAATTATTGTTTGATGGGTTTTCTTTATGGAATCAATCAGTGAGATTTTTTAAACTACTTTATACTGCTGCCATGTTTTCACTCTTGAGGCCTGTAGGCCCCTGACACACCGGGCTGACAGCTGGCTGATGGTGGGCGACTGTCACCCTGGTGTTTGTGGTGTGTCCATGCTGAATTAGCTGGCGTTGGAGAGGGCAGAGCACAAACTTGTTAAATTAGACACGTTTTTTTTCTCCTTTTTTTTTTAGCCATTAAACTCTTCAGCAGAAGCAGTTTGTAAATGTTTGTGTTATTGTTTCCTAGCGCACGATACATGTAATTTGTTCTGTTATTAAAGAGCTAACTGGCTAACTAGCATCTTGAACCTGTCCTGTCAGATTTTCAATTTCCCTTTTTTGAATGGCAAATACAGACTACCACCACCTGCTGGTCTGGACAGTTATTTGCTCTCACACAGGTGTACGTGGCTATCGTCTTTGCGGTGTGTCAAGTGCAACATTTTGGCTAAGACACAGGTGACTTTAGGCAACACAACACCAGTTCTTTGATGTCGATTTGATGTTTCTTGGCCTTTTCACACTGGGGGTTTGACAAATAAATGACATGAAAATGCAAAATACTTGCATGTCAATATTTCACATTAAAACTATTCAGTGTCAGCCATGCAAATTAGCAACAACTACTAGGATCCTATTGACCCAGAGCAGCGTCTGGCAGTCTGCAAGTGAGTTGTTGTATCGTCTAAGCTACTGTAAGCTTTTTAATGAGCTTCCTTTCAGTGAAACAGTCATGCAGTGGTTTTTATTGTGTAAGGTAAGAATGCAGGGAGTGGATCTGGAATGCTCAGCCTTTGTCTGAAAGGAGTTTATCATCTCTGCTGTTCCTTGTTAGTACAGGCACAATATGATTGGTTGATGTCTTTATTTGCAGTGTGAAAGCTCAGAAAAACCTCATTCCAAAAAAACTGTTAAAAAAAATATGAATGTGCAAAGTAACGGCGTGTAACGGCCTTTTCATTAAAATTAAAACACTAGTTCCTGTACCTCTGATCCGCTCCACTATGTTCTCCTGTGAATTGCTAACGTTGCCTGTCTACTGTTTGGTGCCGGACAAGTGAGAACTCTTTGTGGGTTCATCACTGCAAGCAGCTTCTTCCACATTACACGTGTTCATCTGATCCACTGTGAACATAGAAATCTATTGATCATTGCAGCTTTTAAAGAAAAACATGTATTTCCTTACTGGTAGTACAGAGTCTTCTGTTCGAGTGGTATTCCTATGGAAGACTGAGGACTCGCGGAGATGACTTGATCGAGAAGCAGATGTGATGACATCCTTCATAGACACAGTCAATTAGTTTGATGTTCATATGCAGTGTGAAGTACCAACATGCCATTTTAGCAATCAATTAGTAAAACTCACCTCATCTACATGTTCGAAGGCGTTGATGATGTCATAGGGCAGACAGGACAGCAGGTCGATGACGAACCACGTCTTCATGTAGTTCATTCGTATGAGCTTTGCGTCTGAAATTACCTCTCCAGCAGGACCCACAAAGGTGGTGTGGAAGTTGAGCACAATGTCGATCAGGAAGATGACGTCCACGACGCTGTCCACCACCAGCCAAGCCAGATTGTTTTGCTTTGTCTTAAAGGAGACGTTGTAGGGCACCATGATGGCGGTGTAGAAGGTGAGGATGAGGATGACCCAGTCCCAGGTGGTCTTGAAGGTGCAGTAGTGGAGGATGATGTGTGGAGGGGTCTTAGGGGCCTCCTGCTTGTACTGAGGGAGGATGTCTGACCCCAGCTGGAGAGCCTATAATTCAGAGGGAACATTTACCAAGTTCGTTGATAGCTAAAATTATCTTTCTTTTACAGACCCTAGATCTTCTACCTTTGAGGCACTTCCTTGATGGAGCTTAAGGGTATTTTTTAAGTATATGCAGAGCACTGGAAAGCAAACTGTTCTTTTATCCTTGGACTCTGCTCACCTCAGCCAGTCTGGAGGGTTTATGGCTGACCTCGGTCTTGCTCAGCGGTGCTATCTGCTGTACCAGATTGCGATTGTTGGTCAGCGCCCGCGTCAGTCTGGCAAACTTCGGCCATCCTTCTCAGAGACACAAAGACAGACCTCTTTTAAATTTCCCTTATTTAAAGGAATACTGCATCCACAAAAATGATCATTTGTACATTTATTACCGACCCCATGTTTAATTGAATTAGTGAAGAAACCTTTGTTTTTCCTACATACTTCCACGGTGAACAAAGAATCCAAAAACAGAGAGATTTCTTGATGAAATGAAGTCAAATAGGGCAGAGAAAACTACAGAAAAACTATATTAATGGGTTACTGAATAAGTTAATACTGCAAAAAAAAAGAAAGGAAGAAGAACAAATGTATTGTGTAAAGTGTAAAATGTGGAAATACTGTTAATGTTTTGGTGTTGAAGATGACCCATATACATTCTATACAAGTGTGTTCCCTATGATTCAGCAACCCAATGATAACCACAGTGTGACAGCACATGCACTGTATGCTGAGAAGGACTTGATGAAGACAAATTTCGTCAGCTGGTAAATTTAGTGTTAAAAGAGTCTGTTTATTTTCCCCTGTCAGTGAATAGTCAGTATTTTCATACATTCACCATCCCCATGTGTCCTTTGTTTCTGCTTGATGTATGTAAGTGTCTTAGTGGCACACTTCATCCCCTGGGACATGGCACCCACAGAGACTAGTGTTCACTGACCCGCACACACAACACCTGGACAGTTGTATGTAACATAGCAGGAAACAAACGTCTGTTAAGTCACAGCCACTCATGTGTATTTAAGACTGTCGGCTGTGCTGCCCCCCCCTCCGTGGTCCTACTGGGTAAAACTGAGCTTTGAGAACAATGGATGGATTTTAATGAGACGTTCATTTGATCTGAATTTGATGCGTGTGTTCTCACCCTTTAGTGTGTAGGGGGAAAAAAAGGAAAGTGCCACTTCAACAGTTTATCATGAAATACTGAAGACAGTCACGCAGATCCAAAAACATGAACTCTTTCACCTTTAGTTGCTTCATCTTCAATCGGCTGTTTGAAGAGTGTGATGTCTCTGAAGGTACAGAGGAAAAGCACCACCTTGTCGTTCTCATTCCTGATCGGAGCTACCTGCATGTAGAGCCATATGGGTGTTCCTGTGGGAAACAATCCAAGTTAGAACTGTGAGAGAGATGGAGACAAATGGAAAATGGCACCTGGACAAATGGGCACAAATTAGGAGTAAATGTCAGTATAAAAACAAAGGTGTCATAGTGATACTTACGGTTCTTTGTGTAGAGCAGCACCTCAAAGAAAGTAGACTCATAGTTGTCAAAGGTCTGCCTGATTTTGTCTATAGTCTTCTTATCTGTCAGGTCACCATACATGAAACTGAAAAATGAGGGAGAAAGAAAGAAGTAACAGGGAGCTGATATTGGGGAAAGAAAGACAGGAGATTAAAGGCAGATATTGCTAAAGTGGACTGAATACTTCTTTTAATTTACATTACAGTAGCTGCAAATCATCGGTCATATTTTGTAGAGATAACAAGGTCAAATCGTGTTTTATTTTGGTTCTCTGTTTGTCACAGAACCAAGGTGGTACCTGTTCTTTCATACCTTCAGACCTTCCTGATATTTCAGTGGGGTGTACGGTGTATGACTGTACTTTGTAAAATACATAAATTAATAATAATAATAATAATAAATATTGATAATGCTGAGTAGCTGATGATGTACAGTAAGTCACTGTTGCGTGTATGTCATTGTCTAACCTACAGTGTTGCATATCCATTATGCAGTTAGTGTACTTAGGTCCTGATCACACAGAAAGCGTTTTGCAGGTTGTGAAACTTGAGGAGCACCTCACAGCCTTTTTGTTTACTGAATGCAATACAGTCGTTTTTTTGTTGTTGTTTTCCCCACAGCAATTAGTATCTAGTCCCTAAAATGTTCAGGCAGAGGGTTGCTGTAGCCCTGGTTGAGGGTGAGAGGCTGTCAGCAGATAAACAGAGATCTGTGTGGGTACATGAGACCCTAAAAAAGAGGCTGGATCACGGGGAGTACGACCAGTTAGTCCAGGAGCTTCTCCTCCATGATAGCTGTTTCTAGGCATATTTTAGGATGACTCAGGGGCAGTCTGACAACCTGCTGTCTATCATCAGGCCGTATAGCTCTGGGTATCCAGCAACAGCTACCACCAGTTTCTCCTCCATTGTTTACCAACTGTGAGCTTGCTGTGGTGAACACCACAGAAGGCCCGCCTCTCAAATCATCCGATTGGACAACGGGGGAAAAAAGATGATGAAAAAAGAGATGATGTAGAGCGCTTTTCTGCTAAGTTGAAGTTTTTTCAACTCAAGGAGTTCAGAGCGCTCCGGCAAAAACGGCAGGTACCTATATCGCAGAAAGGTACGCTGCATCGCAAAGCAAAAATCGCAAGCAAAGAACTTCATTCTTATTGAAAACAAGCCGCATCCAGCTGCTGAAACGCTTTCTGTGTGATCAGGGCCTTAGACAAGTCTTGCTGCGTTTAAACACTTAAGGCCCATAGATTAATGAATAGATAGGAAATAAGCTCCCCTCTGACTAGAGGACTGGATGACACTAGTTGCTGCTGCGGATAGTGACACATCAGTGAACTTAACAGAGATGATGTGTTGAATAAAATCATGTGGCTAATAAATTGCTTTTGTAGTTGAAAAAATCATCTCAAGATTAAGTTATAAGAGGCAATACTCCACTACAGGGGCAGAGGAAGTATTTTTCCTTTGTTTCTAGTCCTTTAACGTTATCCCCACCGCTCAGTCACCATCTTTCTGAACTCAGATCCCTGTTCCTTCAATACAGACTGACCTCTAGTGGTTTGTGCTGTGCACTACATCACCTCAATACAGCATCTCTGTATCAGTTTAGCACATATACAGATTGGATCAGATTTTAGGGAGTTATCTTTACATCTGGTGAGGGACGACTGATGAAAATTAGACTTTGTGATAAAATCTGGTTCAATTACAGTGTTTTTTCTTCTGTTGATCAATGAGCACAGTCCCTGTCAAATGAATTAATATAATTAAATCCCTGCTCACCAAATAAAGGCTGGGATTCAATGTAAAAAAGACATACAGCATGTGCAACATTCACTTACAGAGGCTTTTTCAGTCGAGAACTTCAAGAATCAACATGAAAGACGTTAAGAAAACATTGGGAGCACTGGACCACATGAAGCCAACCAACATGTATTTCTTAAAATTCAAATCACCCTCTGTATCTTCACATTAATGCCATTATACTACAAAAGAATATCTTACTTGCAAGAGCTACTCCTGTGCATGACTTCAGCTCTGTGGTATCCGGACAGTTTGCAGAATCCATCGTTGCTGTAAACGACCGGCCACTCCACAATCTGTGCATTTCCCAACAGGAAACTGGTTTCTGCAACCAAACAGAGTCTCAAACAAAACTAGTCACTACTAGCAATGCACCTGCAGACTAGAGTGCACCTGTTGATCAACCTTTTGGGGGCTTTGTCAGTGACAGCAGGGGGGTCTTTACCATGCAATCTTGCAGTTAACTAAATCACTGCAACGCAAACTCCCCCACTACTACTAACATTATTTCAACAAACATATGTAATGGAAACAAGATCATGAATATTTCAAGCAGCAGTAAACTGGTAATCAGACGAGTCACTGGGCAGAAATAGTTGTTGATAAAATGTTTATGTTCCACCCTTAATGTGAATCAAATATTGATGAGGGAGCTGCAAAGTTCTACATGGTTCGGAGGGAGCTGCACTCTCCAGGGAAAAAGACAGAGGACATCTTCTACGATTTACAGACGGCGTTAAGGCTGCCGAACTTAAAGCATCAGCATGTTTATCTTGAACTTGACGCTTGAATGTCGAATGAGTCAGTGTTGTAATAGATGCATCCATTAAATTCTACTAAAATTTACTACAAAGGTACATTTATTCATGTTGCAGTGTCTCTCTGTATACCACTGTTTGTATGACATTGTGCACTTCTTCTGTACTTGTAATGAAAACCATCAGTCTCACAAACATTCAGTCTCTCTCTCTCATGGGGAGGCTATTAGCTGCCAGGCAGACTGTCAGTCCAAAAAATGAATTTTTAATACTAGTATTATCTTTTGCAATATAAACAACAAACACTAACATATATTACCACCAAACAATGCACATTTTGATGGGACAAAGGCATTAAAATAGAAAAAAGAGTAACCATAAACACAAATCACATTAAATATCCTGTAAAAGAAAATAAAAGAATAAAAATAAATTTTACTGTCTCTATGTTTGTTCATGTAAGTGTTGAAATTTCAAAAATCAAGTTTCTTATAATCATTTGAAAAAAAAAAAGAAGTCCATTTTATTAAGAAGAGTGGGCCTCATATCATCATATATCATAGGTCAATCATTAAAACATGTGTCTCAGTTCCCATAAAAATCACATTAGCAGTCTTTTCTCTTCAGAGAGACCAGTGAGCCTGTTTCTGTAGCTCATTAGGATGATATATAGGTGCAAAGAAATATAAAATCTTCATGGATATCACAAGAATAGGCTATAATAGTGATTGGATCTTATTAATTAAGGGAATTAGGACAGGAGAGTTTTTGCATAATTCTTATTAAATTGTTATTTAGTTGTTTAAAAAGTGTAAATTATGAGAAACTTGATGTTGTTTCTCATTAAATGACAGAAATAACATCAGAGGTTTACTTCAGCATCCCATGCAGCCCTGTGTGGTACCTTGATTGACGTGCCAAATCAACATCCATTAATGTTTGTTGTCCCTTTCAGAGTAAAACTCACCGCTGGAGCGCCGGACGATGTTTTCCAGAAAGGTGTTCTGCGGAGCCACCAGTCCTCTCTTGCCCCCATGCATTATGACACTCACAGCCGCTCCGTGGTCGTGCTGATGATAAATACCGCCTCAGCTGTCTGCCGGACCGGAGCGAGGACCACAACAGTCAAGGTAGGCAGATTTATGCGAGGAATTTCCGGATTTAGGTTTTAAAAATAAAAGCCTCGTTGCCAATTGTGGCTGTTTTTCCCATTTTAGATAAAGTTACAAGACTGTTAATTGTAGAATCTGAAGTAAAAGGTAATTATTATCCCCAAACAGTCATATCACTTTTACAGCCACGTTGATTTACAGGTAATGAGTCTCAGAATAAGCTCAATCACAATCACTGAGTATATGAAATAAAATGTAATAGGTGTGTCAGATGGAGCTTTACCTACTAAATGAAAATCAGTCTTCATATATATATTAAAGCTTACAAATATTACATATAACTTACATCAGCATTTGTGTGGGAAAAAAATACATTTGATGCTTTTATTTTGAAGGGAAATCCGTTGATATTGTGGTATTATTGTCTCTGGCTTCTCAGACCTGTGTGTGCACTAACCTGGACATTTCTATTATATTTTGGTATTAACTTAAATTTTATTTTTGCTTTTGATATGAGTTTGATATGCCTTTTTACGTATTACATATTGATATATATTATGTGATAGTGTCACTATCCATAACTAATAATATGTGCAGAAAATATTTAAAAATGTAACTAAAAATGTTTGTAATTGTGGTATAGGAAATATTTTCCAGAGACTGGAACTTTTGTTTGATACACATTTCAAAAAAAAAAAAAAATTCTAGCTATTTGGGATCAGTAGGACCCGAAGTATGAAAAACCTAACATTGTCATCAATAATTAAGTCCCAATGTCCTCAAAGGAGGCAAAAATAAAGTCTCAATGTCTTCAAACGAGTACTCTCCAATTAATTGTGTCTTAGTTTGTTTGTCTGTTGCTAAAATTGGTCAAATTTGTTGCCATATTGATAAATTAATAAGTTTCAACCACAAAGTGTGATCAGGTTTTGGACCTTGTCCACTTCTGTGTTGGGATCAGCTGCAGACTGACTTGGCAGAGATGGCTGCTACTGGGTTTTTACATAGATTAGTGTATTGTGCTCTTATTACCACTAGATGGCACAAAAAGTGTCCACAAACGAGGACAAGCGGTCTAAGTTCAGTAGAATGAAGTATAAGGTCAAGTAAACCCAAAATGAGATGTCCTCATATGAGGACACAGGGTCTCAGGAGGTTATTGACATGGCGTCAAATACTGCTGCTTTGTCACTAACACCAGTGGAACCCTTCTACAGCAGTACTTGACTCTGAGAGCATCTCACATAGTATAAAGAGCAAGAAAGTCCAAGCGGGGTGGGAAACAGGGGAGGTGGACAGCTAAAACAAACCAGTTTTTCATCCAGGAGACCAGTGCCGGACCTAGTACATTCGGCGCCCTAGACAAGCCCCCGGCCCCCTCATCCCCACCCCTTCCGAACCCCATGTGAAGTCAAAAGTCAATGTTGTTTAAAAGCTACACAATTTACATACAGTCACTCATGTATTTGTGTTTTGTAACATAACAAACGTACTTACCGTAAAACTTCAATTAGTAGCCCTGGCTATTATTTGCTTAAATCACTGAGCGTTCTAACACTCTTTTGACGGCACTCGACAATTTCCGCACCCAACATATCAACCCAACACCACTTTCTCTTGTTAAACAATCCTCACAACTTGCATTAATTTTAATGAAAAGCCATTTTCATTCTTTTCATCAGTGGACTTGTACGGATCAAAGGAAGATGAATAACTTACATGTAAATTAAGGAATGGACATATATTCTGACTTCATGACAGCTTCAGAGGAAGGGATCCACCATTTTTGTCCTGTCAGTAAATCCGAATGACTTACAGTCTTCCTTGGTGCTCATGGTTTCGGTAAAATGCCTGAACAGTTGACTTGTGGAGAATCTAACTGAGCTAACGATGTGTAGCATCTCCACTCTGACAAAAGTTTAAACACTTATATTTGTATGTGTGACCTAAGTAGCTAACTGACGTTAGCTCAAGTGGGAAGTCAACAATCCAGTTTTATACATCCGAAAAACTTCTATAAAAATTAACTGCTTGGTGACCAGACCAGGCTTCTAATTGAGACAGGCCTTTATTTGTCAAAATGTGTAGCTACACCGGGCTAGTAAAAGGGACTGGGCGTTTGATCGGGACTAGACTTTTAATTGACATTTTAGGGTATTTTAACCCAAAACATTATCTTTTTTTCTAAACCTAACCAAGTAATTTTGTTGCTTAAACCTAACTGCAAGCGTTTCACAACATTAACCACATGTTACAGTGTGCTTCAGCTGTGCGTCACATGAAGACGCTGAAGGGCGGCCTGTGCATCACTATGACACACTGAGGGGCATGAGGAAGAGGTGGTATTTGACAACCTGGGAATGAGAACAGGTTGTGTAAATACCAAAATCTATTTTGCATATGCAAGTAAATCCTATGAAAACACGGATTTCATTTAGATAACTTGACTTTTATTGAAATTTCCCTGTTACAATTGCTGATGGGACCAGATCCTCACATTAAAATCTACAGTTTTTAAAAGGTTTTGATACCACAAGAGTGTTGAGCATTTACATTTTACCAATACTGAAAGAAGAGATACGTTTAATCAATAATCAAATGTGTCATATCATGTCAATGATGATAACTGCATGGATTTTTATTTATTTAGTTTTTAACAAAATAGTAGAAATAAAGTTTAGTTTTAAAGCAAACAGGTCATTTAGCAATTAAAGGATTAACACAAGTGTGCGTGTACACACACACACACACACACACACACACACACACACAAACACACTCTTCTCACCTCTTAAGACGCAGGCTGCTGCTGTCAAATAAATAAGCCAAAAAGTAAATACAAATCAAACAGCTGGACAACAGCTGATACAGCGCAGTGACAGATCTGTGTGTGTGTGTGTGTGTGTGTGAAGCAACAGCACGTCTTTGGAATATGAGATAACATAATGGAATAGCTTCTATCACACCTCTTTGAAACCTAAACAACTCAACAATCTTTTCAAAACCAAGAAGAGAGACAGCAGGAGGGAAACAGAGTTATAAACACACTGCACATGAAGAATAAAGGAAAGTGGAAAGATATGGAAGTATATTGATGACAAAGGAGAGAGAGCACAAAACTCATTTTTAGTGCAAGTCAACCTTTGAGAGGATACAGGAGTGTATTTGTGGGTGCAGAATTTGATTTGTGCGTAAGGGAGGACAGAACTGTGAGCGTTAGTAGTGAATAGGAATTCCCACATTCATAATGATCAACGCTGCTCACACTCATTTCAGTCAGTCAGAACCCTCACACTGAGAGCAGAGCATCAAGTGATCAAGCTGACCTAGAAGTGACGAATCGCTCTATGCAACCTTTCCTTCTACTTTTGAAATAAGGCCAAGAACAGATGGAGACAAAGGGCAGCATTTGGTGTCTGTATTAAGGCCCAGAGACACCAAACCAACATCAAAGAACTAGCAGCAATGAAGGCTGACTGTTCATCAACTCATGTTGTCTGTGTCTTGCCCAAAAAGTCACACTTGAACACATCACAAAGACTACAGCCAACGGCTAACTAGCACATACATTCTGCGCCTGCTTGAGAGGAGATAACTCTCTATACCAGCAGGTGGCAGCTTGGTGGCTGCATGGTCGTTAATGAGGTCATTATAAGACAGCATCTGAGCAAGTTCTGCATTGACGGTGATGACAGAAAGACCACTAGTTGTTCCTGTCCCATTGTAGGACGCAGGTTTGTTTTCATGTGCATAAGTTTTAAAAAAAAAACTGTGCTCAGCAGTGGCAGCTGACTGTATTAATAACTCTAATATTAACGTAAAAATGCGAGCACAGCGCTTGGTGAGCTTGTGCTGCAGCTGCGCTTTGTTCTCTGAGACCATCGGCAGCTCAAACCATGTTGCATCTGAGAGGGCCTTAACTGGAAGAGATAATGCAATATGTGTAATTATGATTGATGATAATCATATTGGGCTGTTTTGGTGCCCCCTCCTGTACCGGTGCCCTACGCAAAGCGCCGCTGCACTCTATACAGAATGCAACATGTCTGCAACATGGCGCCATTGCATCCTGCTATGATTGGAAAATTGAGATACCCCTACCTCTCTTATAATGGCCAAAGATGGATCATGGATGGATTGCTGAACGGCACAGACACAAAGGCCCTAAAGTGTCAGGTGGCCCAAGGCCCTAACTTGCAAAATGTCAAAAGTCAAAATAACATACTGACCAGGAAGAGACACAAACTCCAAAAAAAATTGTATAACATCTACAAGGTGACGCAAAACCACCACAAAGTCAGACTGTCTTGCTTCTGCGTAGGAGAGGTGCTGGGGCCCTTTGCATATCTCTGCCCAGGGGCTCATTGTCTCATGATCTGCTGATGAGGTAGATATCTCTTCCTGGACATCTCTCTGAATGATCGTGTCGAGCACTGTTGCAATGGTCTTCTTACGAAACTCTTCAAATGTTGACAAGTTTAAAATGTCAGTCAATCTGGCAACAATACAGTACAGATATTTTTGGGCTGAGTTTTCCTCATAACTGCCTAAAGTGTGGTGTCATCAGAGAAATATGCAAGAGCACGCACTCTGTGTTTAGCATGATACTCCACTAATTAAATGTTACAGCTAACATTTAGCAGAGAGGTCAGCAGACATCTGTTTGTCATTACGCCGTAAAGGTGAGGTGCTGTTGTGTCTGTCCTCTCCTACTAAGTGGACGTGTCTGTTAGCCGCACCAGAGCTTAGGTCACACTCACACACACACAAACAAACACATGCACACACTAATCAGCTAATATGCACACACACACTTGTCTGCTTCCTGCTTTGGGACTTTGGGTTCAGAGGATCTTAAGGGTCTCTTGAGATTTGATGTTGGATGTTTGCATGTGTGTGTGTGTATGTGTTTGTGTGTCAGAGGCCTTTTTTTTTTTTTTTAAATCACTACTCAGATCTCACCTCTTGGTCATCTCCTGTTAGCCTCCGGTAGCATTATGTCTGCGTCTCATGGGAGAACTGATACACACACACAACGCAAACAGAGATTAGGTTGAAATGAGATGTGGGAAGGTCAGCTACCTTAACCCTAAACAGACACACACACACACACACACACACACACACACACACACACACACATACGCACACA
>JAPZEB010000010.1:11414072-11425925 GCA_029783705.1 Chaetodon striatus
CTAACTTAAGCTGAAATGTTACTCTAGAAAAAATCAAAATCTATATTATTCTTATTTGATTTCTAAGAACTACATTTAGGCGACATGTCAGCGAGCATTCCTTAAACATATAAAAACACTGACCCTAGCACTTGTCTGAATTTTTTGATTGTTTATTTGCTGTTGTAATGTTACAATAATGCTTTGTCCTAATATTTATGTCAGAATATTAACGCCTGAGCATTTATACTTACAAGTATTCATGGAAAAATGTTTAGATTTATTATTACCATCTATTCCCACGTCCTTTTTTTCTGTTATGCAAGGAAAAAAATATGAAAACAAGGAGAATAAAACTTTCCAAAAAAGGACAAAAAACGTACTTTGAATGCATTTTATTTTTAGATTGCTCTGAGTATGTCTTTCTTGCCAGGAAATATCACAAGAGGGCCAATCAGTCAATGCATCTGGGATTTTAGACAAGTGTTTACACAGCTTTTGAGTGCTGTGAATATGGATGTTTAATGTACATGTTATATCAGTTTCATATCAGTTGCAAATAAATGTAAAAGAAGCTTTATTTGAAATTAGGCCTATTACAAAGATGACATTAGAAAAAGTGAAGTACTGGTAACATTTAATGAAGCTTTGTTGAATGCTTTAACAAGTCTCGATCTATTCTTACATAAATAGAACAATGGTAGGGTTTCAAGACTGAGTTATAATTTGAAGTTGTGTGAGTGTGTGTGCAATGCTGCAAAAATCCAGACTAACTGCCTTTTTTTGTTTTGTCAATAGTGAAGGATGGCATGCTGTGTTGGCAGTGTACAGTCATCAGTTTACTCCTGCAGCACACTGAATTCATGCTTAACCTTTGCGCAACATAGATAAGGTTTTAGGTCATTATCTGGTTTCTAACCCACACACACGTTCAGCCCAATCAGTCTTCTCTGTGCTGCTTTTAAAAAATGAACTTTGGGTGACGGCTGCTTTTGGCACCTAAAGAGGTCAGCACGTGGCCTGATTTTCCGTCAGCAGTCTTTCACCATTACACATTTATCAGCTAATGAAAGATTTAAGCTGTTAATGTCAGAATCACAAGCACTAATACTCCAGAAAAAAAGCATGACTGATAAGAATACATTTTTCCATAATGGAAACATTCCTTTTTGATGTAGATGTTTTATAATGAGGTATTATTCGAGCACTATTTTAAGCCTTTCAAGTATGTCCACGCTCTTGAAGCTGAGCCACTCCCAACTACCCACAACCATTAATAGCCTCCTTATATAGGCCCGTGCCCACTTGTTTTTGGTTTTTAACACAGTGGTTGTCCAGATGTGGCTCCTGTCTCCTTAGAGATAGTGGCCATGAGACAGAAAAAGACTTAACATACTTTTATGGACTATAATAATTCCTTTATATCTGGTAACAGCAGATTTTTAAAGGGGAACACATAGAAATAGAATGAGAGTAGAATGGACATTAAACTGTGTGCTGTGGTCATTAGACTATTGCAAATGGAAATGTGATTGTTGGTGGTTGTTAAAGTGACAACACACAGATGGGCCATAAGTGTGTCATGCTCACTAGTTTGAAAACTCCATATTGGCCTACTTTTACACCTGTTTTCCTAATTAAACAGAAAAGACAATGTTACAACAATCAAAGTTTCTCTCTTTCACCGTACTAATACAAACGTTAGCTAAATTGCCTTGTTAACTCGAAGTTAAACCCACTTCATTCAAACTCTGCAGAAACAAAACCCACCGAAACCGTCTTAGTGATTCCTGTTACTCATCTAGCTAGACGGTTCACTGTTTCAAGCAAACACCAACTCTGGTTATGTTGCAATAAATCCTTTAATCTCAGCGTTAAATATAAAAATATGCTGATCTGCAGCTGTTGATGTCCGCGGCCTTTCTCAGCTGAGAGAGCTGTCCATTGAGCAGCAGCTCTCGTTCGTTATTTGGAGGCAGCTACAGTTCCAGTTTACATGTCTCAACAAACATCTAACTATTGGCAATAAAAGAAACAGGGGAATGACTGTAATGGCAATACTTTAAAAGTATTAATGCTAATTTGAAATTGTAGCCAACCACTCCACTGCTCGTTTGGTCTTTACTACAAAGCCTCACCTCAATGAGTATAGTTTGGCTTGTTTATATGCAAGTTTATACAGATATTAGCCTGTTACAAAGGTTGTAATGGCAAAGGTACTCACAAAATGGCCGCCAGAAGTGGGAATGTCCATTCTACTCTTGTGCTATTTCTGTGTGGGAACACCACCTAAAATAAGAATTTGAACATGTCGTTTTCATGGCAGAGGAAAGTTTAATTAATATTTGTGAACATGAGCTACTTTCTGTCAAAGCCAGAAACCAGAGAAGTAAGTCTCAAACTTGTGATGTCATAGAGTACAAAGCTTGGAGCTGCTCCATAGACCATGAATGAAAGCCTAATTTTGAGGATTTGTATTTTTAATCTTTTTATACCCAAAATAAGCTGTATTCTATTGTAGTTTTCTCAGTTATGAAGCAAAAAATGTACCCATATACTCAGAACATTCCCCTGGGTGCTCTTGATGTCATCTACAACATCTTCACCTTTTCATTGTCTATGGAGCAGCTCCAGACTTTATACTTGATGACGTCATGAATTTGAGATTAGTTTGTGGATTTGGAAGAGACTGGTTCATGTTTTCTAATATTTTGGGACTCTGTTAGACCACAGGGTTAACGTTGTGTTAGTGTTAGCAAAAGTGTTATTTTTGTATTCTTCCTGAGTGACTAGTTAAAAAAAAAAAAAAAAGCTATGGAACCTTTTATTTTGAAAAATCGAAGGACATTAAGCCGGAAATCCGGACTTTTACTTTCACCTACCAAAACAAACATTTCTAACCTAAGTGCCCGGTAGAGCAACAAGGTGGTAGTCGGCAAAGTGATGCCAAACATTTAAGCTAATGAATGCAGTCGTAACTCGTAATAAAGACGGTTGTTCGTTTGCATTGCTTTTAGATATTTCTCCGTTAGTCTCGTCGTTAATCGTTGTAACTGTTAGCTAACGTGTGTGTTGGCCGTTGTACTGTTCCGCTGCTGTAGACCTTGGTTAGCTCACAGTTAGCTCGTTAGCTAGTTAAAATTCGCTCAACGTTACGTCGAATCCGTAAAACACATGAGAAGTAAGTTTCATCTTGTCAAAATTTAAGCAGTGCAGATGCCTCGTTTGGAGAAGTCAAATGGCAGAGGGACAAAAAGGTAAGACTGAAGCTAACATTACATTTAAAGGGGCACTGATGGAGATGGTCAGTGTGTGGCGATGTTATTGTTACCTTAAAGGGGAACTGTGCCCATTTTCAAAATTCAGACATGTTATTTTTATAGTTCAAGACAATCCTAAAATATTAGTAAATCTGAACAACTGTCTTCCAAATCCAAAAACTGGAGTGCTAAATCTCAAATTCGTGATGTGATCAAGGATAAAGTCTGGAGCTGCTCCATAGACAATGAAAAGGGAAAGATAGTGTAGATGACACTGAGATTACACAGGGGGATGTTCAGAGTATATGGGTACATTTCTCATTGTTAAATTTCTTTTTAAGGACAGCAAGTCAAATGCAGTCTCACAGTGCAGTCATTATGTCCACAGACACAGCCCATGCTTAAATGTCTTGTAAAAGAGTCTGTGGCGCTTGGGATCTTGTCAGTATCCATTTTTGATTCCCACCATCCTCAGGTGTAAAGAATATATACAATGGGTAAAAAAAAAAAGAGCACAGAAGGAGAAAAAACAGTGGACTAAAAATGTGCATTGTACAGAGTAAACTGAACAAAAAAGTGAATTATAAATTAATATTAAAAATGTCTAAATGGGAGGTGAAAGAGTTCAGAAGATCACATCATTTTAAAAAGTATGAAATAGCAGGTGCCCATTTAGTTTGAAATATTTTCCTAATTTTGTCCCTCCATTGAGTCACTGTGGGGTGCTGCAGTCTTAGCCAGGAAATTGTGATCATCCTCTTTGCAATTAAAATAAGGAGTCTAAGTAATGATGTCCAGTTATTATATTCTACATCCCGTGGTAGTGTTCCTAATGTAGGCACATTTCAGTTTCACAACTATGAACACTACAGTAGAACCAAAACAACCTGTGGGTTCACAAAACCAGGCTCCCATTCATTTTCTGTGGAGCAGCACCAGACTTATACCCTGTGATATCACAGGTTTGAGACTTACTTCGTGGTGTCTGGCTTCGAAAGCTCATTATCACAAGTATTGATTGGCTTTCTTGACCATTAAAATAACATATTGAATTTTTTTAAATTTAGGTGGTGTTCCCATTTAACAGCAAGATTTTCTGTTATGCCTCTGCTAATTCAACTTACCATGTTATTTGATATTTAATCTTGTAATTAATCCTCACTGCCATCAAATCACACACAAGACTGTACATTCAAAATAATATTAAAGTATAGTAAAATATTGTGTTTTCAGGTCAGTTTTCAGCAGCCAGTCTAAATGTTGGTATTGCTGTATTAGGAAAAATGGTGCAAGTGACAGATGCAATGTAATGCAGTCATTTCCTCATGACAAAGTCGGGCATTTCATGCATGTGGCCACAGGATGTAATTTCATGAATCTGTAATTTTCTGATACAATTCTAATGTCTCTTGCTGTGTGTAACCTCAGACCAAAATTAGACTGGAAGTTTGTCCAGAGGTTCTGCAGCATCCAGAAGGTCCTGTTCCCATCATGGACCAGCCAAAGTGTTCTGATGTTCGGGACGCTACTTGCTGTGACTCTGACAGGTAACTGCTGCAGCTGTTTGTGCAGGAGGAGAAGTATGATAGACAAAAGGAGAAATCAATTCTTACAATAGGATCAAGCTAACTATCAAATGACTGTAAATGTCTCTCACATGCGGCCTCGTCATGAGACTATCATGCCTGTTGTGGCATTGTTTAACTACTCTCAGATAACACTAGAGTGCATACAATGCTATTTTCTTGCTGACCTTAAGCTCAAAGGTCACCTCAAAGGATTCCTGATTTCCCCACATTCCTTTACGAGTCTCTGTTGCCCCAACAGTACGCTAACACATTTTTTTTTTCTGCCCTCAGAGCAGCTGATCATTTACCAAGTGGGTGTCCTCCCCAGCCACTTCTACAATGTGCTGGCAGACAAAGATTACTCCGGCTTCAAGAGTCTGGTGAGCACTGCTATGGTGCTCATCTTGATCAACTCCACAGTAAGTTGAAGAAGCTGTGGGGGTTTTGTCCTGCTGTCATTTTGCCCTTTTGTGTGTCTCTTTTGCTTGTGTTAAATTGGCTATTATAGTACATTGTCTTATCTAAAAACATTGAACAAATAAAAATTTGATTCAAAAAACTGTGTGGCATGACAAAAGTTGACCAACCTGCTGTTAACAGTACCCAAAGAATCCCAAAAGTACCAAAAGAGTTCAGCCTTCTTAAAGTTATCTTACAATTTTGCTGTACATGGAGTTTGCACTCTTTAAGCATGAGCAAACTCAGCTGATCGTCTCCCTTATCATTTTCCTTTGTGCCCAACTCTTCCTCTGATTGATCTGCAGACTTAGGGCGATTGTTCAAAAGTGTCTGTACTTTTATTTACTCTATAGTTAATACATCATCACACAGATTTTTACTCAATAACTTCACAGAGATTATTGATGAAAAGGTTTGCTCTTTATCAAACCATCTTCTTGAAAAATCTCAATTTACTGTAGGTGCTTGTTTGACTTTTCTGTTTGTGTGTAGACTGTGTGTTATGAGTAGTAACTTATTTCTAAAAAATATGAGCATAGTTTTATTTATTAGCTGGATATTACACCATTTCAAAGGAAACTAAAAAAGAAGGATTGGTCATTACGTCACTGTGTAGCACATTAACCAGGGTTGAAAATTAGTGCCAGCCAAATGCTGGTAAAATATGGAAGTGGCTGTGAGATTTGTTCCACTTACCAGCCAAAAACACAATGGTAGTCCATTGTGTTTTTGGCTGGTATATTTTGGAATCCAGCAGCCAAAGTTCCAGGTAGACAAAAAAATTTCCAACCCTGGCGTGAATGTGCATTGGTTTTCTCCTAACAGCAGGTATTATTGAAGGTGTATTTGAGTATGAAAATATAAGACAAGGCAAGTTTATTTAGATAAAGCACATTTCAGCAACAAAGCAATTCAAAGTGCTCTACAAAAGCATCTAGACAAGGTGCAAAGAAACACACTTTAAAAGGACGTTTTAAAGAAATTCATTACAAAGCTAGAGCATAGAAAGTGAAAAGTTAAAATACACTAAGCCAGGTATAAAATTCAAGGAGAAAAACTACAGTGCTGTGTAAGAAATAAAAAAATAATTGATTTAATAAAAGGCAGCAATAAACAGATGAGTCTTCAGCCTTGATTTAAAGACGTGAGAGTTGGTACAGACCTGCAGTTTTCTGGGAGTTTGTTCCAGAAACCCTTGCTCTCCATGTTTAGTCTTGACTAACCAACCTTCAAACTGTTAATGATATTTGATAATGATCAGGAGGGAGTGTTCTATTAAAATATACTATCAGGCAATAGCCATTTGTTGTAAAACCGGTCTTAACAACCCCTATGAGTGAATTTTATCTTCTCAATTTTGGGAAAAAATAGCCAAGTAATAACCTTTAAGCCAGACAGAGGGTGATGGAGGTTAGGGGACTTCCATTCTAGCAAAATTCTGCAACTAGCTAATAGAGAAGCATACGCCACTATAGCCACTATATGGTCTGTCCAGCAGTCAGAGTAGTAAGGTCCTCTGGTACCCCAAACAATGCTATCAGAGTGCAGGGTTGCAAACTCCCTAAAAAATACAGACAAGGTTCCAAAAATGTAGGCCCAGAAGCTCTGTAAATTGGGACAAAGATAGAACATAGGAGCAACGTCTGCAGGGGTGTTAATGCAGCGATCGCGTTTATTGTCAACAGTTGGGTAGATCTCCGCAAGCTTTGCCTACTAAAGTGGATAAGCTGCAGGACCTTGAATTTTATGAGCCCTCGGCAGGCACAGGATGATAATGAGTACATCCTCTTGATAGCTACATCCCTGAATTGTTCTGTAAGTTTCGCTCTCAGTTCAGTTTCCCAAGATAGTTTTGTTTTAAAAAGAGAATGTGTATCTAATGACATAAGATAATGACAAGTTTGTGAAACAATACCCTTTTGGTTGGGCAAATTCTCCAAGCGTTTGTCCCAAGGTAAGACAGGCCAAATCTTTGAATCCAGCCAGTTATAATCAGAGCTGGTTATAACTGTTGCCGAGTCAGGCCCCATATGGTCATGTATCACGATAGAGCTCACTTGGAATAAAGGGGCCTGACTTTCATGGCTTTTGAAACCAGTCACTCAGGAAGAATACAAAAATACCACTTTTGAACATACACTTAAAAAGATAAAGACAGATGACATGACAGCTCCCCACAACTGAAGCCAAAACATCTCAAACCCCTCTTCCGTCATGATAATGGACGGGACATGGGCAAGACTGAAAACTCAAAGAGTACATGTCTAACAGACAGCTGTGTCTGACAGTTGGTTTGCTCGCGATCAGTGGAACTTCTTGCAGTTGGTCAGACAGGCGTTCTGGCAGGAACTTAATACTGCGCACTTGTATAAAAAAAAACATCAGTCAGCATCACATGATGTGTTGGGGTTTTTAATGTGGTGAAGCAGATATCAGTAAAAGTTGAAACAACACAAATATGATGTTTACAGTAGGACTTGTCATGCCTGCCACATTAACGTCAGTAGAAGTGGCACCACAGCAAAATTCAAATGCTGTCACTGACGTCATGACCTTTACTTCTTTTTTTTGTTGTTGCCATGTCAGGAAATCTACTTCTCTGTTATTGTGCAGAGCATTTCCACGGTAACAGTCTTACTACCATTAAGGCAAATTAATTATTATTAGAGTACAACATTACTGTCATCATAATTGGGACAAATCCTATGTTCCTGGTACTGTGCATCATCTGCCTAGATACATATCTGAATGTGTACTAAAACTAATAATAAATCAGATAGATTGTTCCCTATATTTTAGTCTGTGACGTCATGTTTGATTTTGGATTGCTGTCATAATAGACAATGGCAACTTTACGAGGTCAGGTCATCCTGACATTCATTTTACACTCTACACAAGCATGATCATGACACCTGGATTTTGAACCTGAGAAATCACAAACACATCATGATATGGAGTTTATTATGAGGAGATGAGATACTCTACATGCAGTTGTTTTTTAACACAGTCCTTTATAAACAAACAGCTGTAGCAGACTTCTTCCAAAATATGAGAGATCACATGATGTTTACTCTTGTTAGTCTCTGAGAGCTCATCATATACTTACAGTTTGCCTGTGTTACTTTATTGTCTAATAGACAATGTCTTTCTGTCTGTGTTCCTCTCTCCCTCTTCCAGCTGAAAAGTATCGACCAGTACATTTGCAATCAGATGTATGTTAGCTGGAGGAAGACGCTAACGGAGAGCCTCCATAAGTCCTACTTCCAGGGCCGAGTCTATTACACACTCAATGTACTCAGAGAGGATATAGACAACCCGTAAGCTTTCATGGCTTTCTATTTGTAGTCTTACCTGGTGCTTTTTTTTAAAGTATGTTGACACAAATGCATTTTCAACAAATCCATCATGAATGTTTTTTTGTACAAGATCACGTGGCAGATCTTATAGCTTTTTTTATTGTAATGTTAGATCATTAAACACCATCTTTTTCTTTCTGTGTAACTTTCAGAGACCAGCGAATCAGTCAGGATGCAGAGAGGTTGTGTAAGCAGATGAGCACCATGGCTAGTCGTTTGATTGTGTCACCGTTCACACTGGCTTACTACACCTACCACTGCTTTCAAAGGTGAGCTTGTAGCGCACCGTCACAACCTAATATAGCACACTCTAATATATCACATTATTACAGCCACATTTGTTTTATATTTGTGCTTCAGAGACACACATTTACTCAAAAAAAAAACTGAGAGAAAAATTAGAAAGTTGTTGCAAATAAAGACTTCCCTTTTTTATATATAATTTTTAGTCATCCCATGTGCCCTTTGTCTGTGGTTTATGAAAGGGTAACTTCTGTAATTTTCAATGTAAACCTCATTTTCCTATGTGCTTGTATCCAAGTGACTAATGGGAGTAACAGTTTTTGAAATTCGTCCAGTATTGAGCAAGAGTGCTGCAGCTGGCAGCAGAGGATCAGGCTGAAACATGCTCAGGACATGTTCGCACCATCAATGTATGCATACTAAAAGTGTTTGTTTTTGCCACCGACAGGCTCAGCTAATTATTCTAAGTGTCTGACATTATTAGAGAAATGATCCCTACAGAGATAGACCTTTTAAAAAAAAAAAGTTCTTGTGAGTTTAATTTTGTTTCTGTCGATTTTGAATGAAGTGTGTTACAGTGATAAAATTACAATTTATTTTAATGGAGTCTGGTGGGTTTGGTGATAGCAATTTCAGGGCTGTTTCTTGTGAAACAAAAAGAATCTTACTGTTTAACAAGAAGGTCAATCTCTGTAGGGATCATTTCCATAATGATACCAGACACTTAAAACAGTGGCAAAAACAAACACTTTTAGTGGACTTACATTGATGGTGCACCAATGCCAGAGTGGTTACATTGCAGCTTGTTTTGCATCTGCTGACTGCAGCCCTGTCACTCAATACTAGACCAAGATGTTGTGCCCATCAGTCACTTAGACACAAAACATGCCAAAATATAGTCCAGGTTGAACAACACTGACGTTATCCTGTAAGACACGAGAAAGTCCACTTCAATGACTCTGAACAGGTGACAGGCAAATTCCCATTAGTCTGTTCCAGCTCAAAAGTTCTGCTGCAACTTTAAATTTGTTTAGATGGAGTTTAAAAGTTAGTCATTGCATTTTGTTAAACGTGAGGCTCTATTTTTGTGCTGTAACTACAGCAAAATGACACCACAAGTGCTATTTCTCTGAGTATTATCTTTTGTATACTTTGAGTGTTTGGTTTTATTCACATTCTGTTTTAATATATTTTCCTTCTCATTGTCTTTGTCAAGCTGTTTTATTGCCTTAAGTAAAGAACTCTGAATTGCCTCTGTGTTTCGGAAAGAGCTGTATAAATAGAGTGGCTTTGTTTTGCAGCACCGGTTGGATCGGTCCTGTGAGTATCTTTGGCTACTTTGTCATTGGGACCATTGCCAATAAAATCCTTATGGGGCCGATTGTGTCGACTCTGTTTGAACAAGAAAAACTGGAGGGAGACTTCAGGTATGTAAGTTGTGGTATATGAAGCGACAAACACACAACACTGTCTTGTGTCAGTAAGAATGTGCGCTGACAGACAAGCAGAGCAGGACTGACCTGAGGTGTTTTCCCAGAACTTTAAGAAACTAGTTGGGTGTTTTTCCAGCTTAATTTGGAGCAAATCCTCTCAGTGTTTATTTTTAAGGAAATCAGTCCTTTGTTAAGAGGAAGTATCTGTAGACTTTGGCCCAGTGCCTTTTGCTGCTAAGGAAATAACACAGGACGTGTGTCAGCAATGAAAGAGGAATTGCAATGCAACATAACTGTCACAAGTTAAAAGTGGAACCGCACCTATTTTCAAAATTCAGACATTGTGCCTATGGTCTAAAACAGTCCACAAATATTAGTAAACATAAACAACTCTCCCAAATCTAAAAACTAGTTGCCACTTATGATGTCATCAAGTATAAAGTCTAGAGCTGCTCCATAAACAATGATTTGGAAAAGATGTTATAGATGACACTGAGAGCACCGAGTTCAGAGTATATGTGTACATTTTCTGTACAGTATAAAGTTCATTTGATTTAAAAAAAAAAAAGAAAGAAAACCACAAAATCAGTCTCCCATTCATTGTCTGTGTAGCAGCTCCAGACTTTCTACTTGATAACATCAATCCATTGTTCTCAGAACTTGGAGAAAAAAAACGACCCCTGACAAGTGCAGTGCAGTGCAAAGTGCAGTGGAACATTCATTCAAGTCAGACCTCCAAGACAGAAACTTGGGCAAGATCCATCTAGCCTGAGTTCACCGACATAAATGCATATGAAAGGTTTATTAGCGTACAGCCCCTTGAGATGAACCATCTCGTTTTTGAGGGGGTCCAACACAAAACATACAACACATTTCATTAAACACAATCACAACATAAAAACACACATACATGGGTCTCATTTACCGGCCCACCCCCACATCATTTCCATAAGCCCACAATACATGATAAAAGGAATGTATATGCCACAAGGAGCATCAATATAATAATAATATGATGTCACAGCAACATGGCAGCACACACAGTGAACTGAGCAGAGATACCTTTTCATCTATTTTTTACTTTAAGTATTAATTATGTCATGTTTGCGTTGTGAAACGTGTTGTAACAGCAAAAACGGATGCACACAAGTTCTACTACCTTATGCCATTTGCTGAGGTTTATACTTATGCACAGCACCCATTTACACATGTTTTATAGACCCAAAATAACATAGTGGAATTCTTGGTTTAGGTGGTGTCCTCTTTAAAGCAGTTTTATTTGGTGTTGGTAGGGGAACAGTAAAATGCAAATTGTCTTGACTCTTAAATTTCGTTGCTTGAAATTGAATACAGTGTTTTCAGAGATGTGTTTTTGTGTCTCCAGATTCAAGCACATGCAGATCCGTGTCAATGCAGAGTCTGCAGCTTTTTACAGGTGAGGCACAAACACGATATATACACCAGGGTGGACCTATTCTCATTTATCGTCTTGTGCAGGAATCACGCCTGCAGAGATTCCTGAAATGAAAATACAAATATGTCATGAAAGTTGAGA
>JAPZEB010000010.1:11440635-11450898 GCA_029783705.1 Chaetodon striatus
AAAAGGATTATTAGTTACTGTTTGTAAACATGCTCACCAGCAAAAGTGAAAGTAAAAGCCAACCTCATTTTTGTTTGGTGTTTTGCCTCGCCTTTTCACCACCTTTTAAAAAAGCGCTGACCTTACTTGAGTGCTCTGATGTCCCAAACACAGAAAATGAGAGGAAAAAAAGAAAATACAGGTCGAGGGCAGCGTCTCTGCAGAAAAACACACCCACACTCTTCTAGTGGGTCAAGTAACGATTGAGAGGGATTCCATCTGTATGAGTCTACACATTTTTTTTAAGGAAAAACCTTCACACTGTGTCTTTAATGCCTGTCTGTGATGCAGGTGGACAGTTTGTCAGTGAACCCGGGTCCTGAGGGTTTACCAGAGCTGATGGTGTCTCAGCCGGGTTGTGGCTACGCCATTCTGCTGTGCTCCTGGACTCAACAGGACTCCAGCGGCTCTGGAGAAGACGCCCCTGCCACCCCTGGGAGGTAGGCACTGTGTTACTAAACAAAAGTTACGTTCTCAAGAAACTGTGATTGGTGATAATAAACGTGCTTTGATGTCTTTGCTCACAGTGAGGGACCTTCTAGGGATGTAGTTCTCCATCTGACCACTGGGCGGATACACAACAAGAATGTTTCCACTCATCTTATCGGCAGCATCAGCAAAGGTACCAAACATGAGTCAGTTTTTCTTTACTGCACACAATGCTTTATATATGTAACTCATACATTATACCTTGTGAAAAACTGGTGCAACCTTATAATAGATTTTGATGTCTGTTTTCTTTTTCATCAGGCTCCAAAGAGGAATCTTCTAAATGTGGGCTGTTTGCTCTCTGTACCTTAGATGGTGAGTCATGAATTGGAAACACATTTGAAAGCTTATTTTGGTAAGAAGATTAATATATCTTGTTCAGGGTGCTTTCACACCTAACATGTTTGTTTTGATTTAAATGAAATGGTGAGTTTGCCTGTTTGGTTTGGTTTGTTTTGTCTGATATGAAAGGTGTCAATCAAACTCAGGCACAAATTAAACAGCTGGACAGAGTGCTTGGATTTTATGAAAGTAGATGTAATTGTAGCATTAATTGAAAAAGCTAAACTACAAATAAATCCGTCTGCTAATTATCAACATTTAAAGTGACAGTTCACCCCCATATCAAAAATACAAATTTCTCCTCTCACCTGTGGTGCTGTGTATCAGTCTAGATTTTTTTAGTGTGAGTTGCAGAGTGTTGAGCAATGTCTCTTTCCAGAAATCATGACCTGGTTACTCAACATAATCCACAGACCTTGTTGTGAGCAGTTTCATGTAGGAACTATTTTCTTTCTACTGAACTACCCTTTCTGCTGGAAAATGGTGGATTGCCCCCTCCCGGTTGGGAGAGAGTTACTGCCTCAAGCGAGAGAGTTCAAGTATCTCAGGGTCTTGTTAATGAGTGAGGAGAGAATGGAGCGTGGGATGGATCGGCGGCTTGGTGCGGCTTCTGCAGTGATGGAGCCGCTGCGTTGGACTGTCGTGGTGAAGAGGGAGCTGAGCAGGAAGGCGAAGCTTTTGATTTCCTGATCCATCTACGTCCCAACCCTCACCTATGGTCATGAGCTCTGGGTAGTGACCAAAAGAATGAGATTGTGGATATGAGCAGCCGAAAAGAGTTTCCTCCATGGGGTGTCTGGGCTCAGCCTTAGAGATAGGGTGAGGAGCTCGGACATCTGGAGGGAGCTCGCAGTAGAGCCGCTGCTCCTTCATGTTGAAAGGGGTCAGTTGAAGTGGCTCAGGAATCTGATCAGGATCCTCCTGGACGCCTCCTGTTAGAGGTGTTCTGGACACGTCCTACTGGTAGGAGGCCCTGGGGCAGACCCAGAACATGCTGGAGGGATTACATATCTCGTCTGACCAGGGAAAGCCTCAGGGTCCTCCAGGAGGAGCTGGAAAGTGTTGCTGGGGAGAGGGACGTCTGGGGTGCTTTGCTTGGCCTGCTGCCCCCGTGACCTGGCCCCGGATAAGCAGATGAAAATGGACGGATGGATGGACTTTTTTAGTTTGCGAAAATATGTTTTGCTGTTGTCCCCCGTCCACAGCAGAACATTGCTTCGCTTCCGTGATGATACCTACAGTAGACTGCCATCTACTGTAATACACTGACTACACATAAACATCTCATACAACTCCACCTCAAAAGATCTGAACAATCCCATTAAATGAGTCAGTGTTGACAAGCAGCAGCTGCTCATAAATCCAACACTTCAGTGTATTTCCCGTTACCTGTTTGCCACCAGGTGTCCACCACAGGACAGCGTCCGTCCCCAACCACTCTGTGGTACCACTCCCAAGCTTCAGTGTTGATGGGCTCGCCAACTGCACACAGACCAGGACAACTTAAACTGGATAATGTCTTTATGTACTGAGTACTTTGCAAAATGTGCACTGATGCACTGAAGAAAAAAAGTGTAACAATAAAAGTTGTCTCTGTTGGTTAGGAGTTGGATTTACATTCTTTAAGCTTTGGTTTTAACACTTAAGCTTCATGATACGAGGAAACAGGTGTAGGTGTGTTTGATTTCCTTGTATGCTGGCTTTGCTATGGCATGCTGACATACCAGCCAGGCTTGACTTTCAATAAACCTTCACTATATAACACGTGCGCACTCACAGGAAAGGAAGGTGTGTAGTAACTTCACACTGCACGAAACCAAACACCGATGTGTCTTTACACTCTCTGTGTGTGTATTTGTGCATACCATATTTGATGTGGATAAATGCCGGCTGGTTTACATGACAGGTTGAATAAATATAGTCAATGCATGCTGACTCATCAAAGTAAAAACAAATGATATTGTACACTAAACAGTCACAACAAAGTCAGACTATAACTGTGATAGTGAGCGTGACATAATTACACTACAGCCTTATATTTGTCCGCCATTAGCTCTCGAAAACAAGACAATACACTGTGAATACCTATGTTTCTTCAGCTTTTGTGAATGTTTAATTTCCAAATTAAAATTATTAGCATGTAGACAGAAAAATCTATTTAACTTACAGAGAAAAAAATCTCCCTTTTTATAATCCTGGTCCTATTTGTGAAAATAGGACCAGGATTAGCTCTATAACTTGTACATTGGGAAATAATTTCAAAAATTCACATTGTTTTCACAGCCAAAAAAGTGCAGATAATCTGGTTAAATTGCCTGATTAATTACATTACTTGACGGACTCTAACATAACCTAAAAGGCAAGTGTGTGATCACCTCTAGACACAGATGAGTCCTGAGTTGCTAAAAACTAACTCTCCCTTTATGGTAAGCTCTAATGCTAATAATAGTATTTCTGAGTACCATGTTTGGCATACCAGAGCCGAGGGTTTTGAGGCTGGAGCGGTCGTACTTGTGCACCCACTGGTCTCCATACTTGAGCAGCAGGCGTATCGCTGTGGGAGCCCCGTAAAACTGGTTTATTTTTAGTCTCTCAACCATCTCCCAGTACCTTCCTGCGAACAACAAAACATTGTAAAGTTAGCATGTTTTTAGAGCATACTCAAAACCTGAAGCAGAAAACAGAGATGACTGTAGAGCAGCAGCCTGAGAACTGAAGACTTTAATTACACATGTAATCCCTAATGACGCTCTTGACAATAACAAGGGATGCGTGCTGACCCACATGACGACTGTGTCCTGACTGTGTGTATACACAAGTCCTAATTTTAGTGTGGAGGTATGTTCAAGTTCAGCTGTAAACAGTTATGCATAGACAGAGACATGAGCACGCAGAGCTCTTGGCAAATGACTCCAATACTTAGAGGACATCTGCCAACAAACTCCACGAGGACACATAAAACTTTGTTAACACCATCATAAAAATGTCCTGATGATGATAACTTTAGTGCTAGTAAAAATGCTCTTAGGAAGTTTTCCATTTATCATGAGACTGACGACCAGTCTGATACATTCATACGTTTGCTGATGTTCATACCTGGGTCGGGGTAAATGGGAGTGCTCTCAAACAGGACAGTGGTTCCCCCGTTGGCCAGCGGCCCGTAGACGCTGTAACTGTGTCCAGTTATCCAACCAATGTCTGCCACACAGCCAAACACGTCTCCGTCATGGTAGCTGAAGACATACTGGGGATGAGAAGGAAGATTGATGAGATGATTGGATATAAAGAGAGGAAGATGTGGTATTTTGTTTCCTTTTATACCCCTGAATAACCCATTTAAGATGTAACTGTAGTTATCTTGAATGAATGTAATGTCTTTGAGGACAGACTGAGACAGCCACCTGCGGCTAAAAATAGCTTTTGTTTTGAGCCACTAATCCTTTCCACATGCTTTAAGAAGTCACATAAAGTGGAGAATGTCAGCTTATCAGTGGTATCACATATGTCTTGTTTGGATATTCAGAGGCTCCGTAGTGAACGTGATTACGACATCTTACTCTACAGCACTGATTCGCTGAGTAAACCCACGTCCTCTGAGCCAAGCAGCAACAGTTGTGAATGCTTCCTCCCCCGAAGTGAAACCGCCCATCATTATTTTGGCCACCTGAGGTCATGATGATACAATAACACTTGTCACTCTATGTGTGTGATGATGCAGATGCCAGCTGTGGTCAATGTTTTACCCTGTGTGTGAGTGCAGTATACAGCAGGTATCCAGCCTGAGTGTGGACGAGTCCTTTGGGCTTCCCTGTGCTGCCTGATGTATAAAGCAGGAACAAGACGTCCTCACTGTGCATGGCAGCTGGCTCACACACCACGTCCTCCTTCAGCATCTCCTGCATCACACAATGACTTTCAAGAGTTATTTCTTAAAAGTCACATGTAGTAACCACAGGAGAGTAATACAGCTGCAACAGATAAAACTTTAGAGTACAAAGTTAAAAGCATTTTTCCTACTAAACATTTTAACAATCTTAATTTATACGGGGAAAGGTGACAGAGTGCAGCTGCAGTCCTGGCATTAATATCTTAATCAACTTCTAATCGGCTTTCTGCTCTCTCACCTCCTCTATGGCGACGTCCCTAGCTGTCATGGCGACTGGATTCTCTGTTCTCATGGCAACAAACACCTGCTGTACTGTTGGGCAGCTTTGAACAGCCGTATCTACCGTCTTCTTCAGCTCGATGACCTTACCTCCGCGGACGCCCTGGTTCATTGTGATGACGGTGCTGGACTGGGCTGAAAATGTGAAGGACATGACGATCAGACAGCTGACATATATATATATATATATATTTTTTTTTTATTAAGTTATCACCAGTTTTGTTCCCTACTTTTACATTCAATTTCAAACTTTACAATCAAATGTTGCAGTACTGTAACTAAGAAATTACTACACGTACATATATCTAATTTAACAAACTGTTTGAAAGAGAACAAAGTTCAACCTGATTGTGTTGCATTATATCATTAAACCACCAAACACAAAACATCTGACACATGTTCGGCCTCCTAAATAAATATTAGTCTTGGGCTGCTAAATTCTGCATTATGTTCACTAGTTATACTTGTTGAAGGCACAGTTCACTTGGTGTGCAGAGTGTTGGAGATATCGGCCATAGAGCACAGTGACACAGTCTGCGGGCGTTGTTCATTGGAAAGAAAACAGTAAACTGCTCACAACAAGGTCTGTGGATTATCTTGAGTAACCAGGTCATGATTTCTGGAAAGAGTTTTTTTAAATGTTGCTTTTGACGCTTTGAGCACCACAAGCTGAGTGCCATATAGTTTTGATAGAAGGCAGACATCTCTACGGCTGATATCTTCAACACTCAGCAACTCACACCAAGAAAGTCTAGTTTGAGGGGTCACAGGACAGATAAGAGGTAAAATACAAATACTGACATACAGGTGAATATTGGGCGGGGAATGGCAGGTATTTTGGCTTCATTTTTTTGTACATTTATGTAAACAAATCCAATGATTTAAGCCACTAAGCACTGTGAATAAAGCAGTTCTACATTAAAAAATCTGTGTCTTTCTGATGGTGCTCATCACAGAGGAGCTGCTAACTATGGTGGTTGAGACAAAAATGCCAATGGCTCCATTTAGAGCCAGTGTTTGGTTTGCCTTTTCTGTGCTACTCTATAAACCTGATGGTGCAACATGGCAGCCTTCATGAAAGGACCCGCTCACTATGTAGATATAAACTGCTCATTTTAAGGCAATGAGAACACAACAAATTCTTGTTTTCAATGCTAAAAAAATATTATGTCATACTCTATTTCTGTCAATATGTCCTTTGACTTAAATTTTGGTTATGAGGAAATCAGTCAGAATGTTTACTCTGTTTAACTTCATGTCCACCACATCTCAGCACCTGTCTGTGTCACTGCCTGTGGTGTTGCAGACTTTCTACTTTGAACTTAAATAGGCCCTGTAGTGTTGCTGGTGCTGACCCGTTCATCAGTTGATGCATTACAGCCTGCTGTCCTCTGTGCTGAAACACGAGCACAACTGGCAACCTGAACTAGCTTTTCTGACACTGAGGCTTCGCTGTATGTTTTGTAGACTTGAGTTACACTTCGTGTTTATGGATAGGACATATCAGCTATTTAACAGCTGTGAATTTCAAAATGACTTTTAGAAGGAGCCCCTCGAGGATTCTCAGCCCCCTCTGTGCTGAGAGTCCAGCTCCGCCTCTGCTCTCCTTGAAATCTTTTTCCCAGACACACTTGAATCTGTCTCACGCAGCCTCAGCAGGTCAGTCACACTGTCTCACCGTCTCTGATTCGCTCTGCGAGGGCCTCGGCACTGAACCCTGCAAACACAACGTTGTGCGCTGCACCAATACTGTCACAGGACAACATGGACGCCACAGACAGAGGACAGGGAGGAATGTAGACGGTAACACAATCCCCTCTCCTCACGCCACGCCGCCTCAACAGGTTGCCCAGGCGACAGGTCATCTCAAGCAACTGCCTGTGAACAGATATCAGTGAACAACGTGTGAGGTGAAAGGAGGAATAACACACACACACATTAAATGCAACCTGCTGACCTGTAGGTGATCTTGACCTCTGACCCCGGCTCATCTCTCTCCCAGATCAGGGCCACCCTCTCAGGACAGGTGTGCACGTGGCGGTCCAGACAGTTCACTGCATGTGCCCATAAAGAAACCAGAGACAAACACAAACACAGAGCATGCTGCGTTCAAGGTGTTTTTGTCTTCATGTAACTGATAGATTGGTTTACATGATGCTGCCTTCGCTGTCTCCGGATGTTCTGTATTTAGAAGTGTTCCTCAAACAGCAGCATGGAAAACTGTGTCAGAGCTGCCTCCAGCATGACCTGGCTGCATCACTTCACTCTCATGACCAAATCTATTTCAGGAAATCAAATCACGGGTTGTGTTATAGTTTAATTTGCAGATAATCTCACCGGACACATTCAGCAGTCCTCCCTCAAACCACTTGATCTTGCCCCGGCTCAGGTCGCAGTCCTGCACCGTGTGGAAAGGACTCATCCAGCTCAGCCTGTGACGCGCGGCAGCGTCCCAGAAGCTCTCGCTGTTGGACACGGAGAAGTCCTGCAGAGCTGAGCGGTCCCACACGCCTTCAAACCCCGCAGCCTCCGGCATGAACGCCGCTACATTACATCTGGATCGACCCAAAACCTGGAAATAAGATCCGGAGACCCGACGACCGAGGAAAGAGAGGACGAACTTGGATGCGCATCTGCAGGGCAGCCACATAGTGAGAGTTTCCTCTGCTGTGCGAGGTTTGATTTTCAAAACATTTCCGTCTCGGATAAAAAGTTTTCACGGAGTTTTAGAAGTTGCTGCACTTTGATTGAAAACCTGGAAAGTCCGCAGAGGAAGGGCTGGAGGAGTGATGCGTTAAAGGGCGGTACGAAAGCTTTGTGCCGACACTTTTCTTTTTTCTTGGAAAGTGCAGCAGGCTGCTGCAGAGGAAAAGTTTCTTCATGTGCAGCATGCAGGATTTTCCTTTACACAGTAATGCAATGTTTTGTTGTGTTGTCTCTTTGATAGGTTATGTTTTTACTTTGTATTGCACCATGACTCTGGTCTTGTGCTGCACAACAGGAACCTGCTGAAAACCAGTTTTTTTAATTAGGTGTTGCAGGCACAAAAGTGACAGACACGACAGGGACAACACTATGTGGGAGACAAGACGTGTATAATAACAATAAACACAAAGGACAAACACAGGCATATTAGTGTAATATATGCTCTGTGTGTGTGTGTGTGTGTGTGTGTGTGTGTTGATGAAGTGGTAAAAAAGGAGGGATGGGTTTTGACCAGAAGGAACAGGCGAAAGGGGAGAAGTCATGGGTGCAGATAGATTAAGCAAACTTAACTTAGGAGGCAGAATAATAAGGTGGTTGAGATGAACAGGGACATCAGAAAGAAGGAACAGGAAATGCCGGAGAAGTATCAAGCGTTGACAGAACAGCTGGAACAGATGTGGAAGGTTAAAGTCGACGTGGTCCCCGTGGTAGTAGGAGCACTCGGGGTAGTGACCCCCAAACTGGGAGAGTGGCTCCGGCATATTCCTGGAGGTCTCCGAGGTCTCTGTCCAGAAGAGTGCAGCCCTAGAAACAGCTAAGATACTGCGCTGAACCCTCAAACTCCCAGACCCCTGGTAGAGGACCTGAGCTTGAGGATGACACAGATACCACCCTGAGAGGGTGAGAGGGTGATAACAAATAAATAAACTCTCCATGCGCTTTTATTTGATAACCTTTTAAAGGTCTAGTGTGTAGGATTTAGTAGCATCTAGTGGTGAGGTTCTCAATCTGCAACCAAATTAACTTAAACTAAAATTTATGCTGCGCTCAGAGAAACTTTCCCCCTTCAACAGATGAATGTGAAACAGCCTGTTAGTGTCAGACTGTGCACAGACATCGTTCCGCATGATGACGCTCGAAGATCAAGTGAAGTGACAACGAGAAGAACACAGTTTTGAGCAAAGAGGGACTTTAAATATCCGTAACTTTTAATTAGGCTACAGTTACATTTATACAGAGACAAACACAGATAATTCACTGTACACAACAGTACAGCGGTAACTATAGGACAATATGTTCAGTATGTACATCACACATGTTACAACTGCTGAAAGAAAACAAAGATTTGATCTTGTATCAATCTTTTCACAGGAATTAACACCAGCTGTGCTCTTCAGTCATCACAGGGAGGTCAGAGGTCACACTCATCTCCTCATCAGCACCTCTGGAGCAGACAGTCAGTTTCTTTTCTAAGATGCTTGTTGAAAGGAGGCTTCCGAGGACGTTTTACTCCAAAGTGTCGCATAAAAGTAGCTGCCATGTCACAGAACTGTATGGTTAACAATCTGTTTTAAAGAAAATAAATATATATTTTTATGCAGCTTCAGATCAGAAAACCTGCAGTAAATGTTGGGGAAACATTTGTGTGGTTGAGCCTCCTTTAGTCTCCTACAGAAGGCGACATGAGAAGGTGTTGAGGTGTTTGGAGTTTGCTGTAGAAATATTTCTAAGAGCAGTGAGGACAAACTTATCTTATTGGTTGGGTTAAAAAAACCTTAATCAGAGTAGCAGTTATCTGAAAAGTGAGCTCAAATAATTTCTGATTGTAATATTCGATCTACAGGTTTGATCAACAGCACAAAGCACCGAGTTGAACTCCACCAATAAAACAGGACCTCTATCTCTCTGCAGGTGTTTTCACCATCAGTCTTTAACCAGCAGCTTTTTTCAGTCTCTCTTCTCCACCTCTGCTGTCTCCTGCTCCGTCACTCTGTCCTCAGCTTCCTCTTTATGCGTTACGTGGCTGTTTGTTCTGTCGGAAACTGTCCCGAGCACCTTGGCGCTGTGCTCCTGCGCTTTCGCTCGCAGTGCGGCGATACTGTTCTCCCTCAGTTCCTCTTTAGAAATGGGTGCGTTAGCAGTGTCTTTCATTTGTTTCTCAGTCTCTTCCTCCATCACTTTGACTGCTGGTTTCTCCTGTGCTGTTGGTGGGGGTGGGGGTGGTGGTGGTGTCAGGCTGCAGGGTTTACCAGGAGAGGTTTGTGTGTTTTCAACTGACTTCTTGTGCATACCTGGAGAGAGAGGACATTCATGCCAGTTAGGAGTCTGTGGGAGGGTTAGATAACATCACTATGAAGACTTTACAGGCTGTCAGGGTCGTCTTGTAAATGTCCTTAGGGTGCTTTCAGACCTAGAGTTGTCTCCTTTGGTCTGAATCAGGGACTCATTTTGTTACAAAGTTGTATAATTGCCTAGAGTTGGTTCGTGTTCTCACGGCAGCATTTACAAGCGGACCAGATCAA
>JAPZEB010000010.1:11487776-11505919 GCA_029783705.1 Chaetodon striatus
TGTCTCGCCTCTCATCCAAGAAGCTTCCTCAGTTCTCCAGGACTGAGGAAGCTTCTTGGATGAGAGGCAAATCGTCTACAAGAAACTTAAGCAAGTCCTGTAGCCTTCGATATAGCACTTACAATCCTCTCTTCACTGTATTCTAGCAGCCAAAGTGGACGATGTGAGAACAGCCATAACACTAGACTGATATACAAATACTCGTGCACATGGCAAGGAGGACTATTCTCAAACTCTGGATCTCTAAGGACGCCCCTGCACTGGACGACTGATACAAATTGACTTATACCCTTTGTGACAACAGAGAGCAACCTGTCTTGGACACGCTGGACGCTCCTGAACTAGACTTGGTCACACTGGATTCATAACACGCAGCAGACTGTAGCAGATCCTAGTAATTTGTATGTGATTGTTTTGTTGGTGGTGACGGTAAGGTTGTTACTCCTGCTGTTTTTGTGTTTGGTTCAAGGTGGTTCAAATGATGAAAAAATGGTTCTGTGACTGTCCAGTAATGGAGGTATATGAAACTGTGGCTCAAACCTAATAAAAATAATTATTAAAAAATTGGAAATATTCTAAATATTTGTCACTGTTAACACCTAATGTTACACCTCTATTTCATCCTTTAGCAATTTGAGTCTAGCACTCACAGCACAGTGATAGTACAGCCTGTCTGTGGGACGGTAAAATGCTTTCTGAAGAAATATTTCACCCTTAAAATAATCTGACCCCATGTTACCTTAAGTTTGTGAAGAAAACTTTGTTTTCTTTACCGCCTCCATGGTGAGTGAAGATTAAAAAAAACTAAGAAAATTCTTGATGAATTCAAGTAAATGGGAGCTGCGATCAACGGCAAAAATTTGTCAAATCATCCGTTTATAAACTCTGGCACAACTCATGAAGTATAATCCAACTCTCATCTATCCAGTCCTGAGCTAGATGCTTCCCAAACACATGCATTTTTGCTATACCTTACTATTTGAACACTTCCATGTAAACAGCCTCACAACTGCACGAGGGGTGCGGCTCAGCAAACATGCGCATTTAAACTCTGCTTGTGCGTTTCATTGAAGTCCCACCACCAAGCTCGTTCATTGGCCACGAGTTCTGCTCACTCACACACGCTTGTCACAGAATTCAAGCCCATGCCCAGGAGCACTATTTGTATGCTGAAGTCAGATGGTGGACACTGGAGGGATTACATATCCCATCTGGCCTGGGAACGCCTTGGGGTCCCCCAGGAGGAGCTGGAAAGTGTTGCTGGGGAGAGAGACGCCTGGAGGGCTTTGCTTGGCCTGCTGCCCCCGTGACATGGCCTCGGATAAGCAGATGAAAATGGATGGATGGTTTTAGTTTGGGAAGCACTGAACATATGACTGAATAAATGAGACTTTGATTATACTGCATGAGTTGTGCGAGTTTGGAAACAGATGTTTTGATATAGTTTTGCTGTTGTTAGACACGGTCCCCTGACTTCAATTCATTAAGAATACTCCCTGTTTCTGGATTCCCCGAGCACTGCGGAGGCATACGACTTCCCAAATTCAAGGTAACATGGGGCGAGTTGTATATATGATCATTTTTAAGTCTAAAACCACCTCTCAGAGCCCACACATTAGCTTTACAGGTGGGAAATACATTAGACCGCAGCATAACTAATGTAAATCCATCCAATATTTTATTGAATAAAAGCCCAACACAAATTTACAAAATTTATCAGTCAACATAAAAATCATTGATTGCGCACAGTGCGCATGTTCATTGTTAAAAATGTACCCATGACAGATGCCTCAATTAACCCCTGTCAGAAACAATCTGAATATTTGCAACCACCCACATTCTCATGTAACCCACGCCTCAGAAGTATCTGGAAAGAAAAGAAGCACGCTGGATGGATCTGCACTGTAGTCGGGAGGTGATACTTTGAAAATTGCAAAAGGATAATTAAATTTACCAGTGTGTGAAGAAAAGGGCCGCGTGACTGAAAGGAAATTTCAGAAAGTGTTCGCACTGCTTATTTTACATTTCCTGTCAAAACCTCCACCCACTGCACGCTGACGTTAGAAACTTGCACAAGTATATATGAATATTATCAAAGAAGTCAGGTGGTTAAATGACTCATAGCCATATACGTACAATACAACGCTGCAAACTCCTTCCTAAGGACAAGGTTTTTGGTTTCTGGCTACTTTTAATTTGTGACAAATTAATATTCAGGTGTTTCAAGAACAAAACTAGAACGTGCAAGAGTTCATAGAAGTGACCTAATTTATAACCAAGAGAATATTTACTCCGACAACTCACAACCCCCCAAAAATATACCTGTAGAAGCAACTAAGTAGCATTTACAATATGAAAACAAACTAAAGACACGGTTAAATTTAGCTACCAAACATGTATGCAAATTAAGTGACATAACACAGAAGTTCAGTGGTTGCCAAATTTCTCATGGAAGTAACAGCAAACCACTTTTTCAAAGAGCCTTCACTTGATAAAAGGGCACCAAGGATCTAGTTTGCTTGGCATGGCAAAGAATGTGAACATCAACAGAAGGGCAAAAAGACATTCGCTCATGGCACATCCATTCAAACTGAGCTCAAAATCAAACGTCACTGTTCAACTGGTTGAAGGAACAAGTTCTTATTCAGTAAGCTGCAACATTCAAAACAGTGCAGACAGAAGCGTGAAGTACCATGAGACGGACGTATCTCACTAACGCAGTGACATACGCCCCCCATGCCTCACAGTGCATTTCTCCCTACAGCGCTTTTCATGTTTCAAACCACTAAATAAGCAGGTGAATCATAATTTTTTTTCAGAGGACAACCTTGGTACTCTCTCTTACAGCCGTGAAAACTAGAAATTGAGCCCCTCAACCCCACTTGCTGTTGTTTGCTGAAGCTAGTCCAAGGAGGGTGGATGTTGGGATGTGTTGGCTGACCGGCGGGCAGCTTCCCCCGAGGTAAGGAGCTAGGGGCCGCTCTACTCGATCAGCTTCTTTGCCTTGAAGAAGCGCCGCAAGTAGAAGACCTGCCATGTGGCCAGCCCAATGAGACAGCACATGGAGAATATGCTGAAGTACAGCACGCGTGTGTTGGTGGACTCTGGAGAGTGGTGGGAAAGAGAGAAGTAGGCGTGTTAGTGGTCAGTGACTAATAGTTTTTATACACACGTTAAACTTAACAACAAAAACTTAGGTAAGAAAAACCTGAGACTTCTTTAAGCTGGGCAGACACTGTGTTTTTTAAAATCTTGTATATTATGTTAATGCACACAACATGTTTTTAAATCAGCCTTTCTGCATAAAGCCTGATATTTTTCTGCTCACACTGAACATAAACACAGATCGCCTCGCCAGGTTTTGTCCATAGACAATTCTAGGTATGCACCGCCATCGGCCTAAAGGCAAATAAGATGACATTCACCATTGGCAGCGGATGTTTTTCTGTTGTGTTGCATCAATTTTGTGCACACTAAAAAGCATCGTCCTGGGACAAGACAAGAGATCTTGGCCAGGATGTCTTTGGGACAAAATAATAATAATAATAATAATAATAATAATAATAATAATAATAATAATAATAAATTTGATTTAAAAGACGCCTTTCAAAACACCCAAGGTCACCTTACAGAGCATAAAAAGGATGCTGTAAACTCACTACCAAGCGTCAGGTGACACACACTGTTTTTCCCTGATAATGCTACGTTGTAAACAACAAATCCGTGTTCGAATCGACAGAAGGAAAGCTAGTTAACGTGAGCTGTTAGCAGCTGGTGTTCCAGCTAACAGTGTAGACTCAAAAAACAGCACGCACATCGAAAAACGATAAATACTGGGTGCTGGACAGAAGAACACATACTAAAATACAAAAACAGGTCCGCATACCAAAAACTGCTCCTTTTGGAAATTTTAATTGCATCAACACATGTGATGTGGCGGGCACATAAAAGTCTGACATGATTCATCACGTCGGATGAAGTGCTGGTGCCCGACACGTCACATGTGTTCATACGATTTAAATTTCCAAAAGGAGCAGTTTCTGGTGTGCAGACCTGTTTTTGTTTTTTCACAACTACAGTGAACCAAGGCTGCAGTGAGTTACATTATGATGTGTTAAAAGTTCTCGTGGTGTGCTGAAATGTGATGTTGTAAAATTAAGTTTTTGTGAAAAACTGGAATAAATTCAGTTGTTTGAAGGAGAGATTTGTTTACGTTTTCACACCAATATGAAATGCGTATTACAGACAAAATCAGGATATATAATATTCAGCAAAAAGGCTTCTGAGGCAACTGTTAAAGAAGATATTTTAAATTTAAAAGTAGGTTATATTCAAGGTTGTTCCATAAATTTGGATGACTGAATTTGCCCTTGTTCAAAGATAGTGTAATGAAGGGCTAAATTACTTTTAAAACAATTCAGGTGTTTTTTGATAAGATTTTTATGTTTCCCTGGCACAAAGTGGGTGAATAAATAACTACAAATACAAAGTACAACAACAAAGCACTTGTATCAGCTGTTGGTTGAATTATTTTAAACGCCAGTATCAGCCCATAATTTCACAATCGCCGCATCCCTAGACAACTCCTAAACAATGCTGATGAAAACAAAGAAAGGCAGCCTTACCTACTCACTGCAGTTTTGCTATAAACATAAGATGAGATCAAAAAGGAAAACTATGGAGCTGCAGATGACTGGATGATGCAGACAATATGTCTGCAGCAAAGTTCAGTTTTATAAAACAATCAACACTATAATTTTAGCCACAACTTGTAAAATAATACTCAAATTCTATTGAATCAAGCTCTCTACTGTTTATAACAGCTCTTCTGACAGTGGCCACGCAGGAAAACGGATGTGGGACTGCTCAAACTGTGAGACAGTCAACCAAAATTTCTGACATGCCAGAAATCTATCTGATCAACCAACTGTTCATTAATCAGGAGTCGTGACCCCCTAACTCTGTACGTCAAACAACAAACAACGTGGCAGAGATTTGGCCGGACTCTGTAACCAACTGTGGCCGACCAATACAGGGTTAAAATTGGTCTAAATCCATAGTGTCTGCCTGGTTCAAGCTGCATTGTTTCCTTACCATTGGTGTCCCTCATCTCCTCCTCTCTCTTCTTCATGTAAGCAAAGTCATTGACGATGGACTCCGACAGGTCCTCCAGTCGCCTCAGCTCGACCTCAAGAGGCTTCAGCTTCTCCACCTTGGCGATCTGGAGGAACAAAACAGAAGCTGTTAGACACAGTGATCCCTGAGACGCAGATGGTAGAGAAGACAGAACTGCTCTTTAAGCAGTGCCTTGACACACTTTGTCCAGCAGGTGTCACACTAAGCCTGCATAGCTGAGTCAAGTCATCTTATTTGTTGAGTCCAGCACCACAAATCACAAATTTGCCTCAAGGCAGCGAACACACCTTGTGTGTTTGAACAAACTGTGGTTGGCTATTTACTCCTGTTCATTCATACTGGTGAGACAGCTGCCTTTTGATCTGTGGTGTGAACTGAACAGCTGCACCGCCTGAGAAGGTGGAGCACAAAACGGACCAACCACAGGATTATGTGATATCAACGTGTGACGTGTACAAATTTAACTGCTGTAGTGAACTGATGACGAGGGTTATCTACTGATTGTGGCAATGATTACCCCTCATGTTGTGGTGCAGGAGACTTCCTGTCCCTCACTTTACGTAGTTATTTTATTTACAACGGGAGTCCAGTTTCAGTTTTAGCTAATGATGCTCACAGCTATTTCTGCATGTGCTCTTTTAGCATGGCTTGCCGTCAGCCACAAGAATAAACGCTGTGGTGTAGTGTTGATGATGTAAGACAGGTCATCAAACCTGCCCCAGCCATGTGACTCACGTTAATAACTTTTATACCTTTGCATCAGTTTGTAGAGAGTCTGTGTGAACACTAAATGGAAAAAACCAAACAGCAATGCCTCTGTCATTTTTGTTGGCACCAAATGAACCACACTATTGTCTTAAATTGCAGCAACACCAGACATGGACATCTGCCAATTAGGAAGCTGCATTGTAAAATCCGTCTGAGATGCAGCATGCAGGATACAACGGCTTGCATCTGCCAAGAACACATTCCCAACCATTGTGTAACGAAGTACAGGGACTCGTTCCAGCATATTTTAAAAATACTAATACATCAAGTACTGAACAGCCTGTAAATTCGTCCAAAGGAACACACCCATCTACGTAGGTGAATACAATTTCAGCTCCACCCTCCTGCCTACAGACAGGCAAGCCCACTTGAGCTCTTCTTGAACATCCACCTACACACTCCCTCAGTAGAGAAGAGCGTCATGTTCAAGCACCATGTGTGGGAAGGGGGGGCGATTCTCAGCTCGCAGGGCTTTGTCACTTCTGTAATCTGCACTTCTTATAAAGTGTTGCCTGAGGCAGACACGGTGCCAAGTGCTACCCATTCAAGTGATGATGCACAACGATGTGTCCCTATTTAGGAAATTATTGAACGATGTGGAGGAAAAGAACCTCCTCCACCAATGTCCCTGTTTTATACACCGATCTGCCTCGACGTCACTATCATTCTTTGACAAAGGACACTTGGCAGAGAAGATAAAAAGCACAAGGAATCCACAATGCTGCCATCAGGAACAAGTATTTAATGTGGCATAAATGGACGTGAAGTACTGGAGCAGGATATTCTTGTTTCCACAGTACAACATGATTTATTAATCTTGTGACGTCATTGCTTACTTTGTTTCAGTGTAACTGTCGCAGGGAAAGATTTGTATGTTTCTTGAATCTGAACTCGCTGTGTCTTTACAATACATTGATAAAGTAGCGCCTTCATTCTCACAAGAGGTGTGCTTGCAAATTAAACCAAGACATTTGAGTGCCCTTAACACTTTTCTTTAAGCTCAAGAATGCTGGCAATTGATTAAAATAGACCTGTAGCTTTCTAGTTTTTCAAACCAGAATACTGAATATACATAGTGAAACCTCTGCTGCAGGAACAATGTCCCACATCTACTGACCTAGTCTACAGGCTGCAGACAGACCGTCTTTATCTGCAGTGTCTGTATCATTCTACAAAATAATAAAACAGTTACCTCTTCATAGTTTTTGGCCTCCACACCATGCTTCATGTCCAGATTGACCAGCTGGTCAGGCACTCTTCCAGTCCCTGATTAAAAAGAGCAGAGATTTTTGCATAATAAGCAAAAGGAAAATTTTAATTGTGTTCGCTCACTGTGCCGTGTAAACTTAGACTAGTTCCAAAATCACAAAAACCTTCATTTACATGCAGACCTTGTATTGTCATTTCCTTTATTTTTCTGTATGAATAATTATTAGTTTACACTCACTCCGTTCCACATCATTACCAACACAGTAAGTCTTTTTGATTTTTTAAACAACTACTGTGCTCATGATAATCGTTACATAAAACATCACACATGGTTTATTCCCATAAACTCTCATAAGCATATATTCATATCACATCAACAAAAACATGACCAAAGGGTTAAATATCATTGCCCATTTTATTTCTTTTCAGATTATTTTGGGGCTTTTTTTGTTGGTGAGAGTAAAATAATGACACTAACTTTGATAAGTTTTAAATATATAATTCTTTCTGTTCCTGTGCTTGGTTTTGGAGGTTAACACACTTACCCATGGGTGATTTGCTCTCAAAGCACACCTCAAACATGTCATAGTCCTCTGTGGTGAATGCAAACTTTCCTTTTGTTGCATCTTCCTTGGAATAAAGAGTGTGGCTGGAGGAATCTGTGATCTACAATATAAGAAGAAAATGATGGAATAAATGTCAGCTGTATTGCTGCTAAATATTGATTTATCAATATCAATTTGAAACTGTCTACACTCATTTCTGCAATACTGATACACAGGCACCAGCTGCGCTTTCTTGACAACTCTTGTTAATGTTTACAACATTAATTCTGCTGTTTTCTGCTACTAACCAAGTACAGTCGTAGTTGTCAGGCTGTAGCCTTGCTACAGTGATCTTTTAACAGACAATGGATACCCCCAGTATCACTTTTTCCCTGTGGTATCACAAATGGTTTCAAATATCAATGATTTACGGGTACTGTGTCAAAGTTAGAAATTCCAGTATCTTAACAACATTAATCAACTGACAATAAATCAACTGTCATTGGTTCCAGCATCTCAAATCTGAAGATATACTGCTTATCTCAGTTTTTAATTATTCATTACATGGTGAAGTTGGTTGCATAAAACAGCCATTTAAATGATTTCAGCTTGGGCTCTGCAATGTATATGACATTTTAAAAATCTGTGTCCATTTTGTAGATTAAAACAACCATGGAAAAAACACTCCACTGATTAAACCATATAATAAAGCTAAGGGTTACTTGCAGCCCCAAGTGACTGCATTAAAATCTGTCTGAATTATTAAACAGGATAAATCATTATCTCATTAAATACAGCCTACTAGTAATGGTTTTATTTGACAGCTGTTAAAAGATGGAGATTGTTTTACAGAGTCTTGTAAGGGATTCTTTAAAGAGGATGCAATAGACAGACATCCTTGTTTCATGTACAGAGGACCCCATTCATTTAAATAACACTAACGTTACATACAAGCTGTCGTTGACATGTAGCATAGGAGGCTAACGTGCTAATGTCGCTAGCTTGTGACTGTTAGCTGAACGGCCGGTAAGACTGACGTGTAACAGCAGCAGAGCCCAGCCGATGGCAGTGACGGGATTATTCCACATGATATAACACACAATATTTGTGACATAAACACCCACAGTGTATAATAAAACGTGCGTTCATTTGTGTCAGAGTAATATGACTTTATGACAGAATGAATTCTTAACGATAATGTTAGCAGGCACTGACGTTAGCTAGCTAATTAGCAACTAAAACCAGGAAGACGTGTTTCTCGAGGCCTAGGTTAGCTACGATGCTAACAACAGTTGTCACTTATGTCAGCCGCACTTCACTGACAGTTGGGACTATTTTAACACGAGCTACAAATTTGGACTCTAATGGCTGTTGCTCTTAAACACAGACGTTGACAGACTGAAGCCATTTCGGCCTCAGCACCATCTGGTAACGTTGACTGTAAGCTAGCCGCAGGTCTGTGCTCACCTTCAGATTAGTTTTGGTGTTCGCCTGCTCGGTTATTTCATACTCCCCCGTGACCAGGACGTCTTTGTGGATCTCCTCCCGTAAACACTTTCTTGAGTTGACCGGTAAAAAGAACGAAATAGAAAATACTGATTCAATAAGAACCGGTAACAACAGTAGCGCAGCGAGTCGAGCCATGGCTACCCTCAACCAACCGACCAACCAGACCGTGCCAGCCAACCAGCTTAACACCGAGTTCCAGCTCACACAACCGGCCTGACTGAGCCCTCCAGCGCCGCCGCTGACCCGGAGGGAGAAGTACGACACAACCCCTGACAGCTTCCATGAGGTTAAAGTGAGTTCAACCCATGGTTCAACCTCTGTGTGTATGGCCGGATAAAAACGTTTGGGGGCCCTAGATGTTTTGGCAGGTGCCCCAAATAAGCATAGATTTTGGGGGTGACGCAGGGCACATGTCCCCCTCAATAGTTAAATGTGCATTTGCCCCACCATAAAAACATTAAAGTAGCAGCAGAGGACTTTGTTTTGACTAAATTAAAAACCTTTAGACTGTAACCTGGTGCAGAAAATGTCTATATTGGTGCATAGAAGGAGGCGCATGATGCAGGAAATATTATTTTTGTTTTTTGTTCTACAAAGATTTCAGGTGGAGGAATATATCAACATGATGTCTATAGTCCCTTTTACACTGCCTGTTGAAGGCAGGAATATCACATCATTACGCTGCTTCGCCATGCTGTATGTAAGGTTTGATAATGTAATGGGGGTGTAACCGTTGGACTCTGCATTGTGTTGATATAAACAGGCCCAGACTGGATATCTTAAAAGGCGATCTCTGTTTATTCCTGACAGCAAGAAGTAAAAACAAAATCCTCCATCAATTTCAACCATATTAACTCAAGCCCCTCTCCCACAGAGCACAACAGCAAGAGGGGCGGCCATGTTACATTCAATTAAGTACATAAAACACAGAAAACATTCCTCACAGCAAGAGGTAAAAACACAATCCTATGTTGATTACAACCATACTAACTCCAGCCCCAACACAAATTCAGTGACATGAGATTATGTTAGCATAAAATAAACTTATAAACACATCGTAACAGCACTAAAACAAGGAAATTACTACAAGAGCAATGTTGCTTAGCTCTCCCATGGAATACAGCAGCAAGAGGGGAGAGGCAAGGCGGGAGACACCCCTTTATAGGTGGGGTACCCCCAAAACATATCTACCTGCATAGAAGCTTAACAGTATACTGCTGTGGACAGGGCTGCAGTAAAATGTATTTTGGCCACTTTACCTTACGCACTAACCAATCAGAGCAGCAGTAGACCAGCAACTCAGTGTTCTGCTGTAACATTGTTGTCAGTGGAGTATGGCGGCTTTAATTTAATGGCTTCAGTTACTCATTGGAAAAGACCGTCTGACAGCAAGGTAAAGCAGTGAAAATATTCTACATATAGCATACACTTTAACTGATATTTATTTTTTTAGGTGGGCCTTTTATATGTGGCTGAAAATGAACTAACTGAGGCATCATCTGCTAAGTGCCATTTGATTTTAATGTACGTTATACAAGGATTTTCTGTCCGGAAGTCAATGTAAATAAACACTGTGATTCGGTTGATACTCAGAACATTTCCCTGGGTGCTCCCAGTGTCATCTATAACATCTTTACCAATTCATTGTCTATGCAGCAGCTCCAGACTGTACACCTGTGACACCATCAATTTTAATTTTAGCACTCTAAATGTCTGAATTTTGCAAAGGATGAAGAGAGAAAGGAAGGTGCAGCAGGACAGGATGGTGTTCAGGGCCAGTGATGATGAGACAATCATGAGAATCCCACCACAATGTAAGACCAGGACAGACACTGTAAACTTACCAGAAGCATCCCAGTGGGACTCCAAGGCTGCTGAAACATCTAGCCAAAATGCTTCAAGTCAGAATTCCCTTAGCACATACCATCCAAGATCTTCAGATCTCTGCTGGTTCTCCCTAGAGTATGGGACAACAAGGAATATTGAATGCAACATCTGTGGGGGACAGTGCATCAGTGCAATGGCAAAAACCCTGGACAAGAGATTGAATGAATGCTAGAGAGACAACGTTAGTTATCTGTCATCACAGCATTTACAGGAAAGGGCTCAAAATCTTCCTCCAGGAGTTAATAGATGGCTGGAGGAACATCGAGGGGGACATTCAATAAATCACTCTTAGGCAGTGTTTTCATTCAGGATCATCTTGTGGCCTGAGGGTAGGAGCTCCTCCTGAGCCTCTCAGTGCCGGCCTGGTCTAACTTCTTCCTGACCTCAACAGGGAGCGAAGGCTGTTAACCAGGTGGTTTGGATCTTTAGTGATTCTCCTAACCTTATTCTTGCACTGTATGGTGTGAACATCCTTTAGGCGGGGTAGAGCAGCACCTGTGGTGTATTCAGATGAATGAACCACTCCTCGGTTCAGGGCTTTCCGGTCCTGTTGGTGGCTGTTTCCATACCAGGCAGTAATGTTACCCGTCAGGACGCTCTTGACGGTGCAGGAGTAGAAATTCCTCAGTATGTGAGGAGACACTTGGAATTTCCTCAAGTGTCTGAAATGAAATTGTCTCTGCTTTGCCTTCCTCACCACTGTTATTATTACTATAACCTTTATTTAAACATGGAGGGCCATTGAGAGCGAGCTCTCTTTTGCAAGGACTCCCTGATTATGAAACATATAAAACATCAACACGTTCTAAAATAGAGGAATCCAAAGGTTAGAATATATACGGATATCAGCATGGGGGACAACATCAGTTGACAGAAAACACACGCATTCACACTGTTTTACGTCAGTCAAAGGGGATTTGAATTGATTAAAAGGGATTAGCTTGTCTAATTTTACAAGCTTCTACAGATTGTACCACAGTGTGGTGCATAGTATTAAGAGCCAGTTTCCTGGTCTCAGTATTAACATGATGATTTTCCAGAACCAAATAGTCTCGGGACATTGTACAGAGTGAATTCCCTCTATAGGTTACAAGGCATGTAACATACTCAGGTAGTCAGGGAAGAGGTGCTTTGTAAATAAACAGCAGTGTTGTTCTCTTCTCACTGCTAATGACAGCAACCAAACGTCCTCATACAACAAACAACGATGCGCTCTAAAGCCCTCTCCAGTTAGGGTGGAATAATGGACTGCTTCAAGAGGTTTATTGATTGAACTGTTTGCTTTTGACAGTTCTGAGTCATACATGCCTTATTTTTAGCTATAGGAAAATACCAGTTTTGCTTTTAAGTACGTAGTCAGTTCATAAATATGTTTTTTAAATCAGCTTGTCATCGAGCCAGAACCCGAGGTATTTCAAATGGTGTCCCATTAAGGCAAGTAACATTCACTTCAGTCGAACTGTTTGTCAGTTTTCCAGAGAACAACATGCATTTGGTTTTATCTGAGTTTAACAGTAATCAATTATAAGATCAATTACAGTTTGCTGTACTGATACAGTGAGTCAGTTTGCAGCGCCCAGGTCAGGCCCCTCAGTGACGGAGCCTATCCCAGCTGACACTGGGCAAGAGGCGGGGTACACCCTGGACCGGTCGCCAGACTATTGCTGGGCTTACATACAGAGACATGCTCACATTCACACCTATGGGCAATTTAGAGTCACCAGTTAACCTGCATGTCTTTGGACTGTGGGAGGAAGCTGGAGTACCCAGAGAAAACCCTGCTGACACAGGGAGAACATGCAAACTCCGTACAGAAGGGCTCCCCCACCTTGGTTCAAACCAGAAACCCTCTTGCTGTGAGACGACAGTGTTAACCACTGCACCACCATGCAGGCTTTGCCAAAGCCAAAGATGTTGACACCAGGGTACTCGAGCTGTCAACCTTCTCCATTGAGGACCCATTGATATAAAAGGGGCCTAGTCCTTTTGCTGCTTCTTCCCAAAGTCCACGATCACCTCCTTAGTTTTGCTGATGTTTGGGAGTAGACTGGTGTCCTGAAACCAGTGGGTCAGGTCCTCTACTTCTTTCAGGTGGGCCTTTACAGTACATACAATCACATTCAAGAAGAAGATCATCTTTGAACAGAGACAGGGTTTACAACCCCCATCTTGAGATGACACCTGAGCTAGCTTGATTTGCTGAAGAATACAATGAAACGAAGTTTAAAGCCCTGAAAGCTAGTGAGGTGACCTTTGAGTTTACATTACTTTGATACATACAGTGATATGTTTTATAGCCTTGGGCTTTACAGGTGGTAGCAGCTTTTACACCAGGTGTACTTCTAATCGCAAACTTCAGATAGGGACAACCTGACCTCATGTATACCTGACCTCATGGGACAGTACAAGAAATACAATAGACAGTGAACTAAAAACAAAGCGCCCTGCAATGCAATGCAGCAACACATCATAACATAGTGGTGGGCTCACTAATTAGAGTGAAAACACAGGGGATGTATTTTCAGCTTTGTGCAAAACAGGCACGGTTCCTGATGATACCTGAACTGCCCAGAAAGCAAATAGGTCTGGGAACAACCACAGACTCTTGTGTCAATACATTTCAGACTCCTAACACAAGACTCAGCTCAGAGAGTTTCTGGTGCTCACTCAGACTACAGCACATTTTTAACCTGGGTCCCCCTAGTGGGTCAAAATCGCCACATTCCTGAGACTAATAATGAGAGAGGCAGTGTGTGGAAAGACACGTACTAACATGTGCGTTCAAGGTGGTGAAATCCACAGCAGATAAATCAGAGGCTTTCATTTATATCATAGAATAAAAACAGCAGTCTTAGATAAGAGTTTGCGGCACTAAATGTTTTACAGATGAATAGACAAATACCTCTTTGCAGGTCCTTGACACCAGTCAGGGTCTGTTGTGGTAGTACTGGTAGTTCTGTGCTGTACTCAACATGAGAAGTCTGTGTTGGTCTCTGTAATGAGAATAAAAGTGTGTCATACAAGGTAAATTCTGAAGGACAGTAGAGACGTACTTTGGTGTATTTTTATTATTGTATACTTTTAATACTGCAGTTATAAGATTAGAAACCATTTGTTCTATTTTTGCTGTGCTAGTCCTCTAAGTATTCACAATTATCTTATTGATACTTAATCGATTTTCACTCAAAAATGTCTCTAATATTACAGTAATTGCATAATAGTCCGCCCAGTATATGATAATGGTAAATCCTGGTTACGAAACAGACATATCATGCACAGTGTTGGCTGGGGTATTTTGAAAATCCCAAAAGCTATTATTTTTCTGTCAGCAGCTCAGGGATTACCCAATTACATATGATAGAGCTGTCCAGTTTCCAGGGAAACATCCTTGTTACTGATCCCACGAGACGAGACGAGGACACGCTGCTGTGTGGGGAGTCTGGCACTAAGTGAACAGTAATTATTGGATAGAGAAATCCCTCCAGCATTGTAGCTTAGTGCGTCAAACAACCGCTAAGAATAGCAAGTCGTACACTCCTCCATGCTATGGAGATTTCAGGCGAGAAATGAAATTCACAAAACTTTAATATACCTATGACATATCTACATTTCTACATAGTTTACTGAACCTTTCTAAGGGTGAGATGCAGTCTAGGTCACTTGGAAAACTTCCTTAATCTTACTATTGATTGACTAACCTTTTTATGACCTCTGGGCACTGATTCAGCATTGCATGTCATTATGAAAGTCCTACTTTACAGAGTGGAATAATTCCCTAAATCAGCATGCGTGCTGACGCAAGTCTCTAAACACACCCTCAAATAAATTGCAGTCATTCTTTTAATCATGTGTGGATGATGAAAACACAAACAAAAATCAGACCGCACGCTGATAACAGCACATAATCCAGACTGACTTCAAACCTACATTTGATTTGTCATAAAGTGTCACAGATGAACACACAGACCGTGTCATAGAAACTTAATGAATATTTACATTGTGTCAGTAGAAGCAGTGGCGCACCCCAGGGTAAGGCTGGGGGGGAGGGCACGGCCACACTGATACAACTGCTGCACCCATGGTGAACACATTAGAGGCAAACAGCACAGTCTTTAAGAGGCTGTGTCACGCTCATTTTTTAAGCTAGAGCAAAGACAGTGCTTTCTTGTGAAACTAGACAAGCTAAGACACCCACTGGCACCAACCAACGTCATGCTAGCTTACTGGGAGGGTGGCTAAATCTAACCTGTGGACTCTAGTGTTGTCTGCGTTGTGTTGGTATGAAGAGGCCCAGACCGTGGATATCTTCTGGGGCTATCTCCATTTATGCTTGACAACAAGTAGCAAAAACATAATCCTCCGTCACACCCAACCATACAAACTCAAGCCCCTCTCCCACTGAGCACAACATCAAAAGGGGCGGCCATTTTACATTCAATTAAGCACAATGAAACATAGAAATCACACCTGACAGCAAATGGCAAAAACAAAATCCTCGAGCCCCTACATACATTAAGCGACACAAGATTACGTTAGCATAAAATTAACATAGTTTAACACACTAAAACACAGAAATTAGCACAGGAGCAATGTTGTCTACCTCTCCCACTAGGTACAACAGCAAAAGGGAAGAAGCAAGGCGGGAGACACCTTTTATAGGTGCAGTACCCCCAAAGGTGAGCGTAGGGGCACAAAAACTGAGAATCAAACATTCCACATATTGAGTACAGAGGCCTGAACATGTCAGATAATAACAACCGAAACATATTTTGTGTAATTATAACACTACAAATGTACACATTTAACCCTGTTACATAAATAACACTCCACAGCTAGTTTACATTTTGGCGAGGGATAAACTGGCTTGGTGATATTGAATTCTCACTTCCAGATATCTGAATGATAATGGATTCTACAGGTAGCCACGAGTCTCCCCTAAACTTGAGAGGGTTTGTATTGTCCCTGACAATCGATGCACTACTTCAAATTAAAGCCAGATATTTGTCTCTTTAAAACAAAGGGACATCCAGCCTATTTGAAGAACAATGATTTGCCTTATTTGTATGCACATACATAACACATTTAAACAGGACTGTTGTCGAAGTCACAATGTTAAGTGTACCAGTATTAGTCTAGATGCGATTGACTGTGAAATAAGAAACCAAAGTATATCAGTAACCTTCAACTAACCTGTATACCTAGATAGCATGAACAAATTCCTGAAATTCAGTTATGGCATTTAATTGTGGTGTGCCACTCCAAGATTTCAGTGGCCCCATCTGGCTTTTCCCAAGAAAATTTTCTGGGGTTGCCTATGAGTAAAACAAAGAAGGGAACATGTCAGTGCCAGATGTCATTTGCTTCAGTGAAAGTGTAATTTGGTGTCATTGTAAATGCCCTACTGAGTAAGTGTATCACTCCGTCACTCAGACAGACTTTCAGCCACAGGGGGAAGACACTGAAGTATTCATGGTTTTGCGCAGCTTTCATATCCTCTCCCGACAAAAGCAAGGTACCAGGGGATGGGTTTCCGAGCCAATCTTGGCTCCTGTCGTCGTGGCATGGAGGCGAACTCGGCTGTTTCATCATCGCTGTGCTCACAATTACACCCAGGCAGGGATCTCTGTCTGCCTCCCTCCCTGCTATCCTCATATACTCATCATTTTCTCCTTTCCTCCTCCTGCCCTCGCTTTTACTTTCCTCCTCTTTTTCTATCAGGCTTACGCTGCCTGATTCCTCCCCTGGGTTGCAGCACCGACGCAGGTTGGCGTCATAGTGGTCTAATTTTACTGCTGTTGATGCTGATGTTAAAAGAAGCAATAGGCACCTGCTATTTCTGCTGCTACCCCGTCTCCCTGGGGCCGGCAAAGAGGTATTAATAGACAGAGTTATTAGGCGCTGCATGGTCGCACATAGAGGCTCTGCTTAAGTGCAAAGGAAAACAGATAGGTACTCAGAATTCAGCTGTTACACAACACCCCAGTGCTAACAAGAGACTTGATGAAAGCACTGTTTCAAGCCAGCTAAGGCTTCTGCAAGCAAGACCAAGGAAGCAGCATTTACTTCTGCAACTTGAGTTCCCTAAACTATGTCAAATATTTTATTCTCTTTATCTGCTCGATGTTGCAGTTTGGAGGAGCAGGCCTGCGTCCATACAGGAAGCACGCTAACAGCTGCTGGTGTCTTTGCTGTGTTGCACAAAACGGGCGTGTCTTCAATGGAAGGGCATAAACGTCAGCGTAAGTTAGTTATTGTGTGACAGTAGTCTTCCACGCTGCATGTCCCTCACACGCGCACACACACACACACACCACGCATTTCCTGTGTAAAGCCATTAAGCAATCCGCCTTCCGATAATTCTTTACATGGTGAAATATTGATAAAAGGTTAAGTGAGCAAGTGAGGTGGAAGACTGAGAAGCAGAAGGGAGGGGTAGGAAGGGTTTGATGACAAAGTGCGTGACAATAACATGAAATCAATAGATTACCGGATATGGTCGTGGTAAAACTTAATCAGGAAGCTTGATTAAACTCAGCAGCAAAGCAGCACAAGACATGTCATGTTATGATAACTCGCCTACTTTCAAGTGAAATGAAATTCATCACTGACTGTTGTGTTAGTAATGCATTTACCATCTTTAGATTAGCCTTCTGAATAACAGTTTTCTGTTTGTGAAATAATTGAATCAGTGGATACAGACACACCCATTTAACACCCAGCTGATTTCACATGCACCGGAACTATGAAGCTATAAGAGGAAATAAAGCACCCAAATGTTCTAAATTTAATGAAAACCATGTGGAAAAATGAAAAATTAAAGGGATGGTTCACCCTTAAATCAAAAATACATATTTTTCCTCTTGCCTGTTGCGCTATTTATTAATCTACACAGTTTTGGTGTTCGTTGTCCTGTGCTGGAGATATCAGGTGTAGAGATGTCTGCCTTTTCTCCAATATAATGGAACTAGATGGGACTTGACCTGTGGTGCTCAAAGTGCCAAAAAAACACATCTGAAAAACTCAGCAGCAATGTCTCTTTCCAGAAATCATGACCTGGTTACTCAAGATAATCCACAGACCTTGTTGTGA
>JAPZEB010000010.1:11506019-11521147 GCA_029783705.1 Chaetodon striatus
CTGTGGATTATCTTGAGTAACCAGGTCATGATTTCTGGAAAGAGACATTGCTGCTGAGTTTTTCAAATGTACTTTTTGGCGCTTTGAGCACCACAATGCGAGCACCATTAAGTTCCTTGATATTGGAGAGAAGGCAGACATCTCTATGGCTGATATTTCGGGTGTCAAACTCATTGTAGTTCATAGGCCATGTACAGCCCGATTTGATCTCCAATGGACCAGACCAATAAAACCACCACACAATAACCTCTGAGTAACATCAGCTCCAATATCTTCCCTTTTTATGTGTAAAGAATTACAAGTACATTCTGTAGACATTCATCCTTTTACAAAACAGATGAACACCCTGAGATGTCTTAAGAAAAATGAACGCCGTTTCAACAGCATGTCTCAGTGTTTCAACACTCAGCCTACTTTTCATTGCCATTAAATGAGCATCTATCCAGACATGTCCTGATACAGAATCTTTCAAACCGAAGCTGCTCATTGATGATAGCTTTCCAAATTTCAGTATCTTTAAACACGGTGACAGTAAGTATCCAATGTTATCTCTGTATTCAGGTCAGGGTGGAAAAGCCTCTGAGCCAGAGTGTTACATGAGGTAGCCATCACATTGTTGAACTTGCCACTGAAACCTGGCACCTCTTAGTCTAGTCATCTAGTGGGCCGGATTGGACCCTCTGGTGGGCTGGTTCTGGCCCACGGGCTATATGTTTGACACCCCTGTTTTAGCCTGAGCACTATGGGTAAGAGGAAGAGTATGTATTTTTGTTGTCGATTTCATTTATAAAGCCCAGTATCACACATCACAATTTGCCTCAGAGGGTTTTACAGCTTACAACATCCCTCTGTCCTTTGACCCTCACAGCAGATAAAAATCAAGTCCTATTCATTATTCATGGCACATTAGGATTAATTTTGGCCCAGCTGTGCTTCCAGAGGAGGTGCATTCAGTGTCTGTCTGGTGGGAATGGAGAGTGAGAACAGTCTGAATAGAAACACTTTGCAGACACCTTCATGTCCAGCTGTCTGCGCGCCCCAGAGAAGTCCACACCGCAGTCTGTGCGCTTATGAATTATTTCTGAGGACTCTGTATGTTGCATTGTGCTGTAACTCACATGTGCGTCTTTCACTGTGGGAGGTGATATTTTTTTGCGACCTTCCGAGAGAACAGAATACATTAAACCGACGTAGATGGTGGTTAAAACGCTGCTTTCGGATCCTCTTGCGATTGCCTTGTATAACCATATGTGTGCAGCGGTTGTCTTGCAACGACCCAAAACATATAGTTTCGCTTAGGGAAGCAATGCATCACGTTCTTTCCTCTCTCCTATATTCCATAACTCAAATCAGATTATCTGTGTGGAGAAAACCCCGAGACAAGTAACTTCAACCTGAGTGTTTTAGCGGAAAAAGCCCGTCTGCATTCTGCTGGCAAACAGCAGCAGCAGAGTCTTCGCAGCGTTCTATATTTGGGCACGGAAGTAGGGTACGACGTCATCGCGCTATGCTTGCAGATTTAAAAAAATGGAAAGAACGCACTGACGTAGGAGCCCTGACGTATAGTTAACCTTGGCAACAGACGGAACAATAAATAGAGCCAGTGGAGGTGCAGGAAAAATACTGCTATCCCATATGGAGGCTAATTTTAGACATTATTTTAATTGTGTTGAATAAAAATGGAGCTGCTGTCACATCTCACCACAGAGAACATGTTCATAAGTGCACATAGCAAGAAAAGTGCCAGACAGATGATTGAATTTAAATATCACTATCTTTTATTTACATATTTTACAAACAACATTCATCTTTACTCTCTCTGTAAAAAAATAAATCTCATAAATTAAAACCACTAATGTTTTCACAGAAAACTTCATACTAAGATAGACCACTCAGACCATCATGGTTAAGACAAAGCACGTCAGTTTTTAAGGGTTTTTTTGTTGTTTTTTTTGTCACAAATGTTTCACAATTACTCTCACATTCCATCAACCAGAAAACAAACTGGATCAATAATAACTATTGCTCTGAACACACATCAACACTACAACAAAGTTTTGTTATCTAGCACCGTAAAATCATAAATGAACTCATAGTACGACTAGGTGGTATTAATTGAAACATGCTTTTTGTAACTTGCTACATCGGTGTTATAGGCAAGTATAAGATAAAGGCGAATAAAATCATAAATAATTTGCTTCCTGGTTTAAGTCCATTCCATAGCCCTGTGATCTGCACATCTATCTCATACACCAAGAAAATGANNNATAGGAAGTATTATTGTTTTTGTGGAAGAGTCTTTAAAGGGCCAGCAGGGTTGGTGAGCTGAGGGAGTAGGAGGACTGGTCGTTGCTGTTGCTTCCTCTCCTGTGGGCAATGCCACAGGTGGGGAAGGTCTCAGACTCGGGGAAGGTAAACACAAATGAAGACGTGTAGGTGGTGCAGGCTGGTGTGCAGGTCACCACGGGCGTGCACAGGGGCTCAAAGTCAGTGTTATTGGCTGTGGCGTGAAGGGGCTCCCAGTCCTGAGTTGTGTACAGGGAGTTGGACAGGTCGACCTCTGGCACTGACCGCGCTGACTCCATCTCCGTCTTTGCCAGCAGGTCCAGAGACTCCTCCAGGACGGAGGACTCCAGGTCTGTCATCTTGACGGCGCTGCTGGAGACGGTGGCGGTGGAGAGGACGGAGCTGCTAGTGGAGAAGATGGAGTTGGAGGTTGAGGTGTAGGTTGGCTGGCTGGAAGCGATAGTGGTTGCCTTTGGGATGGTGGTCTCCGACTGGGAGGACACCGCGGTGGACAGGCAGGGGTGGGCGGGAGAAAGGGAGACCACGGAGAAGTCACTGTCCAGCTCTGAGGGGATTTTGCAGATGGGCTGATGGGCAGCCAGAATGAACTCGAGCCTTTCTTTCTCCTTCAGAAGATTAGCAATATCATTCTGCAGATTGGACTTCTCATCCTCCAGCTGATCAGTTTCCTGCACGGGGGAGAGAAAAAGAGGAAGTGGCATGAGCTTAGCTGTTTGATAACACTTCTAGTAGCTGTGGCGACAAATGCATTTTGATGACTGATGGTAAATCTGTGGCATACTTACAGCTTGCAGGCTGTCTGTAAGCTCTCTCCTCCTGTTGCGGCATTTGGCTGCTGCCTGCTTATTCCTCTCTCTGCGAACTCTCTTCTTCTCTTCCTCCTCAGGTGAACACTGCACATAACACAAGAAAAAGTTAGCTCAATGATAACTCACACACTGCAACATTGAACTTACTACTTGTTATGTAACAATTGAAGTGCATGGCGAAATAATTACCTGTTCAGCTCTGCCCCTCTTGGCAGAGTTATGAGCCTTGGATGCAGACCTCATGCCTGGTCTGGAGTACGCGGGGCTGGGGCTGGAGCTGTAGGGGTGAGCTCTGTGAGAGGGGGCCACTGAGGAGATCAAAGGCTGGACCATCCACTGCAGATCCGGGCTTGTCGAAATGGCTGTGACAGTGGGGATGAAGGAGGCACTTGATGCTGTCAGGTCAGTGAAATCCTGTGGGTAATGAAGCAAGAGGATCATGAGTACATTTTGGTATACTTTTAGGAGGGGAATGCAGCAGTGCAGGATGATCTATAAAAAGCCGGGTGGTTTAAAAATATCCATATGATGTCAGACATGACGTTACAGTCTCTCTATGGGGTTTCCAGGTGGATGAATGAAGCGCGCCTTGCACTGTGTGCAGCGCAGGTCAATAGGCTATTTCAAGCAAAACTTAACATTGACAGTTACTATTAATCTGTCAGCTACTAGCTATTAATTAAACTTTATATTTAAGCTTTATGAGAACAGTGAAAGCTAGACTGAGCTTTGTTTTTCCAAGTTGCATGCAATTAAACACATCTAAAGAGCTTATATACGGTAATAAAAGTTGAATAACATTTGACTGGACATACCTGAGACTGGGGAGATCCCATGCTGGAGTAAGATCCGGCTGGTGACGGAAAGTATCCCAGATTGTCCCCGGACGGGGAAGCGGTGCTGCAGCGGGAGGAATCGCACTCCGTGTTGAAAGAGGTAAACATCATCGTTCCCCAAAAAACCAAGCAGGAAGATCCAAACAAATGTAAACTTGAGATGAGGAAATCCTTCTGTGGGGTTTGGGAAAGACTCTCAAATTGTCGCTCCCGCTATGTTCTCTCTTGTCGTTGTTCTGCTACTCAAAGTTTGAATGCAACTCTGAGAGCTCGGCCCTCTTATATAGCCTGAGAAGGACCGGCCAATGACGTCGGCAAAGGGGGAGAGCCCTTCACCCGACACCGCGAGGAAAAAAACACCAAAACACTCACATAACAACGCAGCTATAAAACCAACTATCTCTTATACACTCTTTGAATACACTTACACACACATATACAATCACTACGTGTGCTGTTTGAGGATAAAAAGTAACGTTAAGATATTTTATTTTATAAACTCACCCTCGAGAAATGGAATATTCCAGGAACGGGATCCCCGATACGTAATTTTCCAAATATGGTGGGTTCATCCTGTAAAGGGGCGGGCCCTGATGGGAAATACACCATCTGAGATTGGCCGACAGCGGCATGACGTTATGTAAGACAACAAACACAGCGGCTGTTGTGAACACTGAAGAACTGGGATAATGGTCATCTAAAGTACATCCTACACAGCACAGTACATCAAAGATAAATGTGAACACTCGGATTTGTCTGTTCTGAACTGAGAATATCAAACAAACGCAATAACACACGCACTGCTGGGCTGTTTTTTTTAACACTAAATTATTCATCCAAATGTCATTATCTGTATCAAGACTATGACTATATCTCGCCTCTCTTATTAAGACAGGCTTTGATGCATTTTTAATGGAGGAATAACTTTATTGAAAATGATTTTAACAAGCTGTGGGTTGAGAAACTTGCAGGGTCAATCAAGGTGTTGTGCTAGTGGGTTAAAAACTTTCAGCATCAGAGATTCGCAGTGTTTTTACTTGGCACATGCACACACAGTATGAGCAGTGAAATGAAGGGTGGCTGCTGACACATTTTCTGTCCTCCACCAGCCTGTTTAACACCGATCTATTCTATTAGAGTCCAACTATCAGGCAGAGCTCCACCAACTCAATACCTCCTCCGACTCCAACTGCTCTCACCATGACCACTTTGTAACTCCCCGGCGTCATTCCCACCCTGGACATCACAGCTGAGCACATCGACTCGGCGGGCTCGTCCAGACTCCTACTGTTCCCTAACATAGACCACATCTTCCTGTCTGAACAAGCAGTGTGCCATCGGTGCCTGCAATACTAGCTCACACTCAGCATCAACATGAAGAGGGTGAAGGTAAATGTAACCAGTTTGTGTCCTCATTGAATATAATGGTACAAACTATCACACTGACAGGTTGTAGTACATGGTCAAAGGCTCATAACTAACACTAGTTCTACTACCAGCTCCTGTGACATGGTTTCATCTGCTCAGACAGGTCAGGAATCCCTGAATGACAACCTGACTGAGCAGATTTGACTCACTGAAATCTTTTAAAACACACACTCATTACACTGACAACACTACACTGCAAACATTGCAACAGAGAGCAGTTATTACAGAGGTTTGACTCATATTTTTCAGTTTTAAACTACAGCTTTTTGACCCTACTTTGAACCCATCATGTTTTTGTTGTAATGTCTTGATATGTGACGTTAATGAAACCGCATAGGTGGTGTGCTTTTAGGCTACTGTGCAAAAGAAATTAACGAAAATTCTGCATGTGAACGTAATGAGCCTCTCTTTTTAGCTCACCTGGGTTGCAAAGAAATGGGTTCATTGGAATGGGATCAAAGGAGCGTGCGTAGGCTGTGTGAAATCCAAAACCAGCAACACCATAAACACATGTCAGAGCAGAGGTGATTACATGTGTATTCTGCCCGCAGGCAGCGCTTGTACCTTTCTCTGCACAATCCAAGCGAGGGTGTGTTCAGTTGCAGAGCGAGCTGATAACTGGTTTGTTTTGTGTACTTTTCCACGACAGCGGTGTAGATTTCTCAGGGATGTCCAGGCTTAATCATGAAGATCTTCCCCTGACAGAGGGAATCCTCATGATTGGCATAACGAGTTACATGAATCATGAAATGCAGGTCTGGCACTGGGTCAACATTTAGACTTTATAGTGCTCTTCAAATGAAGTGTTTAATTTAATTACTATATTACTTTACAACATATTTTAATTCCAAAGAAGTGCTTTTAATTGGCTCTTTAAAGAGAAAGGGGCCTTTAACACACAAAGCTAGGATCCCAAGTTAGATTTAGGTGTGTCAGCATGTTTCTGTTGGTAGTTTCTGATGATTTAGCATGAATTAATAAGGAGTTATAACTGGGTTGATAATATAAATTCTACATATAATAGTTGTGTGAACTTTCACAATAGTTTGGTTAAGTTTCCCTAATTGTATTTGCATTTAAAGAGGTTTCTTTTTATTAAACAGTCCCCTAAACAGTGCACAGGCCACAGGCTTGGCTGTGGTTAAACATACAGGTGGTATTACACACCTTAACATCACATTAATAAAGTTATAAAGTGCTGATAATACATAATTAACTTATATAATACCGTTATTGTGTCAAAGTGCATCAATGTAGGTTAAAGGGGCTGTGTTTTGTTTCGCGCGCTCGTGTTTTGTTCAACATTCCTGGTCGCCATAGCAACACTCCACCCCTTCGCGTCAGTGACGTCCTCACTTTGCATAGCAACAGGGATCGTTGGTGTTGTGGCGACGGCTCACTCACAGCAGAAAAACAAAAACCGACCCTCCGGGCGTTGCGTGCGAAAAGAACCAGCTTATGACGTCATGACGTCACCGGTTCCGGGAAACCGTGTCAGAGTGAGCGCTCTGTCTGTGTCTCTGTCTCACACAGCAGCTCTGTCTGTCCGCGGTGTCTGCGGAGCAGCGGAATGAAACAGGACACCAAACAAGTCATGTCTACCTTGTGGATTGTTTGAATAGGCCTTTTTTTGTTTGACTGGTTGGCAAGAACAGCAGCTTCCAAAGCAGCAGTGCTGACCTGGGCTTATTTGTTTGATGGTTAATTTCAATATTTGTAGTTCTTTAGAGGTAGACGTAGTACTAGAAATAAAAGCTGGGTTAATAATTAGCATGTAGGATGTAGGACACCTGATAAACACAACTGATGACCATAATAATGATAATACGTTACACACACACACACACAAAATCAATAATTAGCTTGCAGCAGCACAGGGCAAGGTTAATGGATGAGATCAAGGGTGTTGGTTGTGTTTCAACATCGGGGGGGAGACACATATAAAACTGGGGTGGGGGTCCTCCACCAGAAAAGTTTCAGCATCAAACTGTTTCTTGCATCTGGTGAATAATTATGCACCAATTTGTTCCTGTTCTGCATCAATTTAATGTCTAAATATATTTTATTTTGTCAAAATAAAAGTCCCCTGCTGCTTTAGAAAAATCCACATGTTCTAAATATTGAGGGGGACATGTCCCCCGTGTCCCCCAAGACATCTACACCTATGACATGACATTTTGGGGAACCATTTTGAAGTTGAATGATAATCAATGTGAGTTACACGCACACTCTAAATTCCCATACTGTATGTTTATTTCTTTTATTTTTAGCCTGGATCTCTGTGCCATTTGATTTTCATCTCAAGTGCCCTTACATAGCAGCACCGGTGCTATTCACAAGATCACAGTTAATTATCTATTGGACTAATTTACATGAACTTTGAACGCTGATGTCACCGCGTCTAAAAATAAACTCCGCCGCTCTTTGCGCATTCACGCTCAAGTTGCTCTGAAGAAAACAAGCCTTTGAGCTGTAGTCAGGGGGGTCTGCGGTTATATCCGACCTTTGAACTCTTCTAGCTCTCGAGCCGCCGGTGTCTGAATGGGCTCAAGCGACCACCTAATGATGTGCCGGTAACTAATGCCAGAGGGGGCTGTGACTGCCGGGAAGCAGCCGGGAAGCAGCCGGGAGCGCAGCCCCTCTGAGCGGGGAGAGGCCCCCCTCTCCATTCACCAAACTATCCCTTTCACTCCAGTGGGTATGTGAGGTCATCTGAAGCCTAAATATAGCATCTCCAGCCTATATAATCCCTTTTCTTATAGGAGCTGGATTAGGCTGTGCGGGAATACTGTTTACATAATTGGGAATAATACATTGCATCATTAGTGTGTGAGAGTGGAGGAACAGACAGGGATGAGATCATGAGGGGAAAAAGTCCAATCGGGCAATACTTTGAGGAAAGCAGAGGTCACAGAGGTTTAAATTCTCTGCACTAACACATCAGTGGGATGTTGGTGTGATTTATAAACGCATGTACATGTCCATATGTGCGTAAAGACGCAGTGTATTCTTGTAGAGGCGGGTCAAGTGCAGGGGTTTGCCCTCTTCTTCTTGGACTAAAAGTAGCCGGATGACGCCGTTCTCAGGTAGCCTACAATGCATGACGATCCTTTTAGCGCATGTTTCACTTTCTTTTGTGACTGTGAGTGAGTGGGCCACACACAGCCACACGTCCGTCCGTCTGCGCGCTCCCCGTGCGCCACAGCGCGCCCCCTGCTCGCCGGAAACGCCATATATGGCTCGGTCGGTCCATTCGGCGATTGGCTGCTTTACTACAGCGACAATTCTGTTGCTGGAGCTCTATTCATATGCAGAGACAGGTGAAAAAGGCAGTGTGATATATGGATGACACTTCATTTAGCAGCTCATAAATAATGAGCCGGTGCGCTGGAAGCTGGGTGCATTAATTAAATCACGCTGGGGTTTTAACAATATTGGTCCAAATGATAAGTTGGGGCAGATGTTTTATTGCTTTGGCTTTTATAGAGCTGTGTCCTGATCCGGGCTGCTCACTGTTTTAAAGCTGTTTATTAATATCTTACATTAACACCACCTCCCTTCTCCTGTCTGTCTCCATTAATGCGCCAACATGTCTCGTGAACATATGAGGACGTATAGGGAACATAATGTATATGATGCAGATGCTGCATACATGATATGACGTAGTTCATTCATGGCGATGGGCACCTCATGCAGGCGGGGGTGTCACCTAATATATGCTCGCTGTTTTTATCACAATTGACTAAATAAAATGAGCAATAATAAAAAAGGCTGCTCGTATTGTTGTTCACACATTCCGCAGATTTAATTGTTCAATTGGAAAACATCTGCTCGCTTTTTTTCCCTCCCTTACCTCTCCCTCTGTGCGATGGTTCGGTCTCACCACACAGATTTCATTCATAAAATTCCAGCTCACTATAAAAGGCGGGCCTCTCCACTATCTGCACAGTTACCATTTATGAACCCGGCAAATGGAATATAAGTAGGGAGGTTGTTAAGGCGTCAGTCTTAGATTAAGATAGACTACTCTATCTTTTTTTATGCAGTGATTTTTTTTTAGACGAGAACATGCATCCAGACTCCAGCACTGAGTTCGACTCATCGTCCAGCTGTAGCACAGCATCGCCTGGCGGGGACACCCCTGGGTGCAGCCAGCATCCTCCTGACTCGCTTTCATCATCAGTGGACAGCGCCAAGGTAGAAGCGGATCTGCTCATCCACACACACAAAAAAATAATAACCCTCAAAAATGTGTCTCTCTTGTTGCAGGATCATTCATGCATATGGCTTATATAGGTCGCAAGAGGCGACTGTGGGTACATCATGTTCACACATATCCAAGAACATTTCATAGACAGCATGTTCTTTAAGAGGAGTACTGTCCCGTGCTGAAAACGATTCTGCACAAACACATAGTCTGATAATGTTTGTGTAGGAAATCAAGACAACGCAAGAATGTTCTTCCAGGGAAATTGTTTGTAATGTACTTTACATAGACGTGTCTTGGTAGTGACCTTTCATTTCAGAGTGATGATGATGATGCAAATGATTGATGAGGACGTGGTGATAAGGCATCTGACTGTGATACATTCGTAGGCAGTATTGATTTTGCTTTTTTTTTGCCATTCCTCTGCCAAATGATTGATGTACCATTTAAGCACATCTAAACGTCAGACACTAACGTGCTCCCCCACTCATCAGATAAGCCAAATTGCGTGTTTGACTGCATGCCTATGCATGTCTCTGTGATGTGGGTTTTTCCAGGATACTGAGACCGGTGCAGCAGACTCCTTTGTTCCGACTCTGACTGCAATCTCAACCTCGCCGGATCTAAGGTGGATGGTGCAGCCGACAGTCATCACATCTGTCTCTCCGTCGGCCGGCCGTGCAAAGACCAAAACTCACGGCTCGAGCCAGTCGTCTTCCCCCCCGGCAGGTGCAACCAAGGCAAAGCCCTCCAACAGGAAAGGGCTGAAAGACAAGGTATGCAAGGAGACAAGGTGGGGAGGGGGTGATGAAATGTCTCATGAATAACCTAGGTTGCCAATCAATCACTCAATCAATCAATGAGTCCATATTGCTCTTCAATAACACCCCTCTATCCTATTCCTCGCCACGACCCCTTGCCACTGATAGAGGTTAATATAAAACATGTAGTTATCGCGATATTTTCAGCAGGACGTGAAAGAAGATGCAATTGTTTTTACTGTTAGGAGGAAATTAACGTAGCGAGCAGAGCAGATAAATGACTGCAGGGAATAGCACATCAGGTGATTGGATCATGTCTAATTGGTGCAGCGAGTAATTACTTCAGGAGTAACGAGCGCATCACTGTTTATGAATGGGACGGGAAATTGCATCGCAAGCGCGCGTTCACGTGGTCGACCAGACCGTGCCAGTGGTGCAGCATTTTAACGCCTGAACTGAAAGAGAGTCTGCACCGACCAGATCAGTATTCCCAGCATACACTGCAATGGAGATTTTTTTTTCCTCCTTCTCCTTTTTTTGGCACGTGAAATGGTGCTGAGGAGCCAACTGCTGATATGGCGAAACTCAGCAGGATGCGCATTTAAATTGGCAATTTCTGATTGATTTTTTTTTTCAGCCTTCCAAAGAGGAGGAGGAGAGGAGGAGGATCAGGAGGGAGAGGAACAAGATTGCTGCAGCGAAGTGTCGCAACAGACGGAGGGAGCTGATAGACACTCTGCAAGCTGTAAGTATGCTGTTATATGAAATCATATAGAGAACATGCAACACAGCACGCACACCCCTCTGAAGCTGGGGACATACAGCACTGTGTGACATGTCACTATCATTAAAGATCACAGGAGCACAGCAGGGGTGGCTGCACAGCACCATAGGGCAGCAGTGTTTTCATGCCTTCCTTAATGCCAGCTCCTCTGATTTTCTTCCTCCTCACCTCAGGAGACGGACAAGCTTGAAGACGAGAAGTCTGCCCTCCAGACGGAGATAGCCGACCTGCTGAAGGAGAAGGAGAGGCTGGAGCAGATCTTAGTCTCCCACAAACCATCCTGCAAACTCCCTGCGAATGACGACGGTGGTGATGATGATGAGGAGGAGGAGGATAATGAAGATGATGTTAACACAATGCTGCAGGATCCTCCGGCCTCCCCACAGCTGCTGTCCATCTTAGAGAATGGAAAAACCCCAGAGAGCAACACAACCATTGGAGAAGCCCCAATCGGTCAAGACATGGACAGTGTCCCCTGCATCCCCGCTGCAGCCATTTTGGGGAACTCCAACATCCTCCTGTGCTCGAGCGCAGAAGAGGAGGCTCTGGAGGACTTGAAAGGAGATGACCTGGACGACTTGGTGCCCAGCCTGGAGATGGCAGTGACTCCAGAGATGGCTGCGTCCGTCCCCGACATAGACCTGAGCGGCCCCTTCTGCCTCTCAGACTGGGAAACCCTGTACAAGTCTGTGGCGAACGACCTTGAATCTTTGAGCACACCCGTCATGTCTTCCAGTCCCACTTGTAGCAATTACCGCACAGTGTTTTCCTTTAATTACTCCGAGATTGATTCCTTGGCTGAGGGCTTCGAGAGCCTCAAAGGCAGCCTTGGTGCGTCTGAGTTAATGAAAGATAGTCTTAACTCTCCAACACTTCTGGCCTTGTGAATGCAAAGAAGTTATGCAATGATACTGTAATTGTATTCTAACCAGCCAGCAAGCTACGATATCTCTCTCTCTCAAAAACAACGTTTTGTAGTGTGAGTTTTGATGTTGTGTAAATTGAAACATCAAAGGTTGTGTACATGACATGTTTTCTGTGGCTGTAACAGGGTTGACTTCTTCCATACTGCTGATGCAGGTCTCAGTCGAGTCGAGACTTGGCGCTGGTGACAACAATGCATGCAAATACGAGTCATCCGTAATCCAAGAAGAGGTGGTATCTTGTGTTTTTAAATGTGATGTGAAGCTAGATCAGTAGCCTTATGTATGTGTAATACTGTTGACAAAGTTGTGTTGTATAACAAGTGAAAATAGCAGGGTTACTAATGTGTAGTGTATAGGTGTCACATCTTGCTGTAAGGTGTCCCCTAACATGACGTTTCCTTTAAAGTTTTTTCCATGAACAAATTATCATGTCATGTATTTTATCAAGATGTATTTTATGACATAGTTTATTTTTTTACTTATCAAAAATGATCAGATGCAAAAATTGTATAACGCTGGAAATAAAATAAGACAACCACAAACAATGTCTTGTTCATTCAACCAGAAATATCCATTTGAATAAAGAGTCCCATCATCAGGGACGGACAGTGGTGAAGCACGTTTACTTGAGTAATATTTGAGTATCTGCTCTTTATTTGGGTATTAGTTTTTTTTGGAAATTTATGCCTTTTGCTCCACAAAATTTTGAGTACTTTTGACTCCACTACATTTCTATAAAATAAAGGTTCTTGTTACTTTGAGGCATAGATTTAGAGTCAGCAGATTAATTTTCTTTTCTGCAACAGGCCATATGCTGTGTTCATCACAGGAAAAACACCAGTCACTGTAGACTAAAACTCCTGCCCCTATCAGTCAAGTTCAAAGTGCTTGCTGCTGGGCATGAAATCAAAAAAATTAAATTAACAACGGCTGTTATTTTGTCGATTTAGTTGTGATTCTGTGGGCACCTCCGCAGGCTCCGTACCATATTACACAAGCTTTATATTCTACAAGCGCCACAAGCAAGCTGGTGCTTTCAGTAGGTCGTTTCAGAGTCAGCAAATGCATTGTGGGTAAAATATAACAATGTGCTGAAAAGTTATTGCTGAAAATATATTTTGATAACATAGCCCAAGTATTTTTTAACAGCAAATACTCCAGTACTTTAACGTTCACTTGTACTGGAGTAATATCTATACTTTGACTAAGTAATGGAGCTGTATACTTCATCTACCACTGCCCATCTCAGGGTTCATTTCGTGGCTGCTCTGGAGCTTTCTATCATATCACATGGTCTTCATCAGCAGATGGAGTTTGCTCACTAGTATTAGAATTGCAGATGTTTAAGATTATTTTCTTCTGAGCACTTTAAGGGCTTTAAAATGTCTTAAATGATCATCAACTCTGTTCATCTGCGGAGGAAGATCATGCAATATGGCTGAAAGCTCCAACAACAGTTACTTAATGGACCATGTGGTGAGATGTTTTCTGAACTGTGTTTTCTGGAGCCCGGTCTCACTCTGAAGTCGTCGAAATCCGGCGCTTGGGCAGTGACTTGCGATGTCAGAAACCAACGATAAAAGGCGTCCTTTAACTTTGGCATGATACGTGGCCAGTTGCCGTTAAAGTTTAACGGTGCCCGGCGACGTCAGGGGGAAATGCAGCAGGACAAGGATGAAAATTAAGGCGGTGACAAGGGTGGTGGATGGGTCCAACAAACACTGACTTTCACCTGAGAGAGCTGTGTTTGCATTCTTTAAGATTCTGAAGCCAAACCCTGTTGTTTTTTCCTAAACCTAACCATGTGTTTTTGTTGTTGAAGGGAAAATTTGCATTGTTGTACTGACTTAGTGCTTTTATTTTGAAAGAGACTGCATGTAAACACTCAATTTCCTGTGAAAACGGAAGTGTATTTTGAAAGAAGACAATGCATGTAACAGGCAGAAATTGACACGGTGTCCCAGAACATCATCAACCAACACACCCAGGGTACCTTTCACGTCATAGGTGGACGTGATAAAAGTCCATGACCAAAAGTCGTTATGTGATGAGGTTGGAGTGGGAGTGTGTTGTTGTCTGAGCTCGAGAACTAAATATTGTTTTTAGAACAAAATATTTAGGTGGTTTTCAAAACAAATGATCAGTAACATGATGATCACCATACTCATGTTTGCAAAAAGAGAGAAAAAATATATAGAATAAATAAAATCTAAACAAAAATTTGGATCTGTTTACTCCCACAGGCTCTGTTCATCTTTTATGTTCTCGAAATTTCTTATTTTACCACCTACTTGAGGTATTCCCCGGAAACAACTTCAAAAAGCAATGAAGCAAAGGGAGGAACCACAGGATAAGGTAAACCACAACCAGGTCTATTCATTGGTTTTAATTACTGAAAATTGCGCTTGTTTTCTGTTTACCCTGGACTGTGTCATCCTGGAGGAGAGGCAAAGTGGTTTGGTGGGCTGTTTGGAAACTCAGACCTGACCTGTTTTTTTTGTTTTGGTTTCAATATTAGTTGTTAGAGGACTCTGGAGAGGAAACACGGCAGGTGTGGCTGAACGACAAATTAGGAAATGTTATGCTGGACTAGATGGGATCAGTTTCTATGTGAGAATGTTCTGTACTGTTGACAAATCAATAAATTCAAAAGCTATCAAAAGTCAAGGCTGTACATGCAGCAGAGCTCCTGCCCTGTCAGTGTCACTGTATTCATTTACTGTAGTACTCAACTTAAATACAGTTTTGAGGTACTTTTACTTTTCCATTTCCATTTTCTGCTTCTGCATACTAGTATGAGAGACATGCTGCACTTTGGATGTTCTTTTGTTGCACATTTTTTGCTGTTTTATTTTTATTTATTTATTTTTTAATTATTTTTGTAATATAATGTTATATGATAATCACCATATTCATACTACTACGTTTATTTGGTACCTTTAATGAGTCATACTGTAGACTCCAATTAGTATGTTTGGGTATGCGTTGATGTCTTTGTTTTGTTTTGCACATTGTTTGCTGTCTTATTTTATTTTGTTGTTTTTTTGTGATAAGATAAAATGACATTCAC